>ML333113.1:0-86884 GCA_005239505.1 Nicotiana paniculata | reverse complement strand
TTTTTTTTGGAGAGACCTAATATTGATTGTTACCTAACCACCTGTCTCCTCTCCCCAATCACAATGTTGCAATTGCCACATGAGAAAAGAACACAAATAAACAAAGACTATGAAAGCCAAAATTATTGTGGCTACATAAAGTTGTAGATACTTTGAAAAGAAAAAGAGTAAAGGAAAGGCACTATAATAGAACCTGTCCCCCTTTAATAATAAGTGTTTCTACTTTCTCCTTCACGACACCTTCCTCCACTAAACTAAAACTTAAGCATACGGTTTTGAAACACATTTCTTTTGATTTATTTAAATCATCCTCTCCTTCTCTGCTACTTCCTAAACTCTATTCTTTATTTTCAAATAGATACCCGTGACCAGACATAAGTTCTCTCCATCTATATTATTGTCCAAAACTATAAAGTCTCTACCTTTGTAATGTTCTTGCATCTTGTCTCAACTTTTTATTGGACTTTTGAACTGGATTTCTCCCACAAAATTCCTCAGATAATGAAATTTTAGAAAACAAACATTTTTATTTGTTGAATTGGAGTTTGCAAGCATGTCTTTTCCATGGAAGAAGGTGAAGAAGACAAGTATATGTCAATTGGTGAAGGACCATATTCGTTTTCACAGGAATGGTGGATCTTCTCTTATAGTAGAGACTGGTTTCCCCACCTCCCTTGTCGATCTTTTTTTCAAGAATCGCCAAAGGTTAATGAAACCTTCCAAGAAAAAGGTGGCTAAGTTCACTTTTAGTTCTCCTCCTCCTCTGAATTTGCATTTGCCTTTTCCTATGACTCCAACTTCACCAGCCACTTACACAATTAATAAGGGGTCTCAGTTAAAGGGTTGCCAGGAAAAAGGTGAAAGATTTGATCTTGATGAAGATATCGATACGAATAGGCTGTTAATATCCCTCCTGAAGATCTTTCTGGTGGTGGTTTTAGTTTTAGGAGCAAAGAACCTTTTAATGGGGATAACAATGTCAGCTTTGTTGTTGCTTTTCTTGGAATATTCAGGGGAATGTTTGTATAGATGGCTCATGCCTTGTGCAGGAGCAAAAAGGAGGAGTCTTTTGATGGTACAGTGGGTTTACAGATTTATTGGAGGCAAAATGGTTGAGTTAGAAAAAGAGGACTCTGGTTTTAAAGCAACATCACTGCAAGAAGAGTTGGCTAATCAATGTGTTAAGGAGAAAACTGATGAGTCTAATTGGGATAGCAAATTGAAATGCGAGGGAATGGACTCAAAGGGAAAAGAAGAGGAATTGAGGAGTGAATTGTTGGAATCCAAGAAAAAGAAATCTCATAAATCCAATATGAAATCCAAGATGAAGAAGTTTCTTTCAAAGAAGTTCAGAAAGAAAATAAGTTCAATGATTGTCAAGTGAAAGTAAACAAGTTTTGCTCAAAACTCTAACTAGAATAGTTCAACTTATTCCAAGAAAGCTGTGAATTGCAGATATTTAGATAGTATAGTTTGCTTCTCATGAAGTGCTGATTAAGCCTGGTAGAATGCTCAACATTTGGTTAACCACTTAGCTTAGAGGTTTTGTATTGTATCTGTAAATCTCTGATACATACAATAATTCACCCTGTTTCTTTTTGAAAATCTTCGATTTACTGATAATTTAGAAACATTAGTTTTCATTCTTAGGATCAAAATAATCGGGTATAGTTTTTTATATGTGTAGATGCACTTTTTTTAACCTAATCGATAGTTGTTAGGATGAATCTCACGCGAGAGAGATATAAAATCTCTGAACAGACTTAAATCTCTTACTTTGTCATTCATTTCAGAATAGGATTTTGCTTAATATCATTTGAATAGATTCTGATCCTTTCATGTGGGTGTCATGATGAAGCTAACAAAATATACCTTTAACGACGATAAATGAGACTACAAAAGAGAAATATACCAAGAGGCACAAAAATTTAACGTGGTTCGGTCAACACCGACGGAAATGAGAAATCCACTATAAAAAAAAAGAGTACAAAATATCGAAAGAACAACCTTACAAAGAGACACACACAAATGGCAGGCTAACACTTGTCCCAGAAATCTCCACTAAACTAGACTCTCAAACCTCTTATGACTACATTATGGATACTCTTAAACCCTTTATGGCTACATTGTGGATTATAATGAATGAGAAGGAAGCCTCAAAGAGATCCAAAACTTTTTCCTCAAAGAAAAAAGACTAGCCAAATATGGAAGAATTATATTTTTCTTTTCGTAAAAGGTAAAATTAATTATAATAAATAAGCCGGGCCGGTTCCAACTTTATGTGGAGTAAGGCGTGTGCCTTAGACCCCAAATTTAGGGGAGCCATTTTAAAAAAAAAATAGGTTTATAGGTATTTAAAAAATAATATTTAGTATTTTTAATACAAAACTAGAGTTTTTAATATAAAGGAAAGAAAACTTTTTAGATATATAAATAAAATAATAATTTGACTTGCTTAAAAATGTGTAGATGAATAGTTTTCGTAACATTTAGTTTTTCATTTCTTACTCCATTAAAAATTTGCTCTCTTCCTTAATTTGTCCAAGTCAATTTTTTTTTTTTTTCCAATCTCTTCATATTTCGGAAAACTCTACGTATTTTTTTGTGTTTCTCTTTGATATTTTTACTCATTTCTTTCTCCAAGATTTTACTAATACAAGTGTTCAACAATACTTTCAAACTTCCAATAGTTTTATACTTCTATTACTTTGTAAAATCTTATCTAAGATCAACAATATCTCAAGATAGATTAAATAAGTTGGCATTATTATCAATCGAGCAAGAATTATTAGAGAAAATTGATTGAAAAAAAATTTATTAACAACTTTATCTATCTATACTATACTAAAAAAACGAAGACCCTTAGCGAAATATCGTTCGTCTTTTTTACCCGTTAAAAATAGATTTCGCACTAGGCAAAATAGTAATTTAGTTCTTTTTCTAATTAAGTGTTTGAAATCAACTAAAATATTGACTACTAAATATTTTCCTATTTTAACTTGTACTAGTCCTAATTTGCGCATACATTTTATCTTTAATTTATAAAAGTTTTATTATTATTTCTTTATATTAATTAACTAATACTTTAATTAATTAATTTATCATACTAAAAGCACGAGGGCCCTTAGCGAAATATCGTTCGTCTTTTTACCCTTTCAAAATAGATTTCGCTATAGGCAAAATAGTAATTTAGTTCTTTTTCTAATATTTAAGTGTTTGAAATCAACTAAAATATTGACTACTAAATATTTTCCTATTTTAACTTGTACGAGTCCTAATTTGCACATACATTGTATCTTTAATTTATAAAAGCTTTATTATTATTTATTTATATTAATTAATTAATTAATACTTCTAAGTTTTATACAAGAAAATTAATTGATTTTTACGGAAGTCAAATCTCCTACTCCTAATAGTTGTCTAACGAAGTAAAATCAAGTTATGTAAAGAAAATATATTTCTACGGGACTTATTAATTAATTAATTAATACTTTTTCTAAGTTTTATAGTATGAGGTAATTACTTGGTTTTTATGAATGAATCCCATTATGCGTAAAAATTACGCGAGGCGCCCTATTTGGTCGCCCCCATTTAATCTATACCCGTTTTTTTAAAAACGTTTAACTTGTACCCACTTTTTAAATAATTTCAGCTCCCTTTTTCCTCGTTGGGCTGAAGTTCACCAGTTAAGCTGAAGTTCGCCAGTTATAAAGACAAAACTTCAGCATACGGGGCTGAAGTTTCCCAGTTACAAAGACAAAACTTCAGTTGTTTCCCAGTTACAAACTTCAGCTCTAGAACTTCATCTCTAGAGCTAAAGTTCCCAAGTTATAAAGACAATAACTTCAGCACACAAGGCTAAGTTCCCCAGTTACAAAGACAAAACTTCAGCTCTAGAGAACTTCAGCTCTAGAGCTGAAGTTCTGTCTTTGTAAACTGGGGAACTTCAGCCTGTATGCTGAAGTTGTTGTCTCTATAACTTGGGAACTTCAGCCCCGTATGCTGAAGTTCCCTATTTACAAAAGACAAAACTTCAGCTCTAGAGCTGAAGTTCTCTAGTGTAACTGGGGAACTTCAGCCCATATGCTGAAGTTTGTCTTTATAACTGGAGAACTTCAGCCCCGTATGCTAAAGTTCCCCATTTACAAACCCCAGTGTAACTGGGGGAACTTCAGCCCCGTATGCTGAAGTTTTTGTCTTTATAAATGGGGAACTTCAGCCCCGTGAGCTGAAGTTCCCCATTTACTAGAGCCGAAGAACTTAAGCTCTAGAGCCGAAGTTCGCAAGCTACTTCAGGCCCGTCTACTAGAATGTTGAAGTTTTGCGTGATTGCCTTTGCTACTTCAGCCCCGCATGCTGAAGTTATGCGCAAAAACGGGTATGGATGTAATTTTTTTTACAAAGCGAGTATACGTTAAAATGTGACACAAAAAGTGGGCACAGATGCAAAAGGCCCCATTATGCTACCTCATCATAATAATTACACAATGTTAAAGAGGCACGTAAATATTATTAAGTAATATATTTGAATTATAAAATAAAAATTTAAAAAGTATAAGTCATTGAAAATAGTAAATAATATATCTCGATTCTCACGAGTGACGATTGAAAAATTTATAATTATTCAAGTTCTTCACTTCTATGTTATTCAAGGAGCAGTGTGTATTAAAAGAAGGCAATAATTGAGTTTAATTTATATAGATGTTAAGGCATCAAAATACATGTCAAAAGGAAGGTCCTAAAATTTCCTCAGTTTCTGCTACGGTCTATTAGCAACCAAAAAGAAAAATAAAGAAGATTACTATATAATAAACTAAATGTTGTTGCAAGCAAATTCATGTGTATCACCTTCTGCATAGTGATGTATCTACAATTCAAAACAAAGAGTACAATAAAAATTAATTTAAAAAAAAAAAAAAAAAACACAAGAAATTTCCCGATAAAGCGACGAATGTAAACAACTCGTGGGCATACAAATTGTATCTAATTATGATATTTACACGTACAAGTTTTAATTTACTTAACACTGAAAACAAGTTCTTAATAGTCTAAACAACCTCATAATTGGAAATAATTTCTTTCCATTAAATAATTTTACCGAAAAGTCCGTTGTCATCTCAGTTTGAAATAGTAAAACACGCAATGTATCCTAATTGTATAGGTTAACGTTTATCTTCCAACTAAGGCTTCACATATTCGAATCTATCTATCTATATTATATTAAAAGCACGAAGCTCCTATCGAAATATCATTCGTCATTTTACCCTTTAAAAATTAATTCATATTAGACACATTTAATTAAAAACCTGAAAATTAATTAAGATGTTGGTCATAATAGGACTTTCAAATAAACCATAAGTTTGCCGAGTATAAATTTTTGTAAATCATCATTATTTGTAATGGATCCTAATTGATAGTAAAAACTTAAATAAAAATAAATAGTGGTTATTTATTCTTACATGTGACTTTTGCAACAATTGTCATTTATCTTTCGTACGAATCTCTCTTTCGTGTATTTAATTATCACATGAATCTATATCTTGATTAAGTCAGTAATACAACGCCATTTTTGTTCTAGGTTGCAATGCCTTTATTGGCATAACCTCTGCTAAGTTTTTACCTGTAATACCATAGTAATATTATTAATTGTATTTCAGTACTCCTGGAGGGGTGGAGGTAGTTTGGGAACTTGAAATTTTGTGTATTCACAATTAAATTCATGAATTGCTTAATTTGTTGATATTCCATATCGTAATACTCTCCTATTTGTATGTGGTATTCTTTTAGATTGTATGTTATATCACTAACATACTATCATACTTGAATCTTATAAAAGAAGATTCACACAGTTTTAGGTTGATTAGAATTCACAAATTTTAGATTTGTGTTTCCTTTCTTTTTTCCCCCAAGTTATCGAGCCTATAGAATGGATTCGTTAAAATAACTTAGTTTGGTTGTTTAGTGGCTTTTTTACGCCTCTACGAAATGGACGATCAAACTTTAAATTGAATTAGACAAATTAAAAAAGGTCGACTCTTGCCATATTACTCGCATCAAAAATATGTAGGCCAACCCGTTTGACCAAGTTTTTGGGAAGTCAAAGGTAAATATTTCTTTTTTAAATATATTTATTTTAGAGAGTTAAGGTGTTTTGAGGTGCTTTCGAATAGTAATAGAAGCTGGAAAAGTACATTTTCCGATAAGCATGGCCAAAGTGCTTCTAAGCATGAATTTATCCGCAGAATTTACTTTGTCAGTACATTTGTATTTTTAGATAAAGTATTTTTTTCCATCTAAATGATTGTTGTATTTATCTCTACATCAATTTCTATTACACATGATTTATTTTTATTCAATATTCCATATATTTTTTACTCGATAGTCACAGAATACACGTGCAACGTACGTAGACTAAAACTAGTATCTAAAAAGTTAGAAGAATAAGCTTCAAATAAAAACATATCTTATAATTTTCTTTTACAAATTTAGGCCCCCATATATAAGTTGCCCTTCCTTAAAAAAATAGACTAATCAAATATGATATGAAAGTAAGGACGAAAAATTAAAATTGATCGCGAAGGAGGTGAAAACGGGTACTAGGTGTTAGGGGCATGACTCTTTGACATCGGGTGTGGCAAGGATTCGGCGTGATGGTCTTGCTATTGGTCCATATGCAGGCAATGGACGAGACATTGTCATGTGGGTTGTTGTGGGCAAGTATTGGCCAAGGTTTTGGGACATGCAAGACATGCTTAGAAAAGGCTTGACAAAACATTGTGGGCAAGTTGGGGTGGCATGGCACAACATGCGCGCCAAAGTCAGTGGCACGTGCACTTTGGGTTGTGGCAGCGCCGAATGCGGGCTAAGCTAAAGCATGACAGTGCGGGATGATGGCAAATGCTTTTAATAGCTAATGCAAGGATATGTGAGGCAAAAGACAAGCAATGACACTGGTGAAACAAGTGTTGACATAGGCAAGGCAGAATCTCGGCCAAGGCATGTGAGGACTGCAGTAACGTCGGGTGTGTGCGGCAAAATCATGGGCGGCAGGTTGCGGGCAAAGCATTGGTGCGGAGCAATGTCAAAATGAGCCAAGGCTGGGCGCAATGCCAGCTTTGGACGTACAACAGCTGACTAAGTCAAAGGGCAATTGCAGTGCACATGCCAAAACAATTGGTGGTTTCTTTTTGTAACTACTTATACCCATGACTGTTTAGTGTTTGTATCCACTATCATTTCGTGTATAACATGGCTTATGTAATTGGGGATGTCAACTACAAGTTAGGATAATATTTAGCAATAGCCCGTCAAGAGGCAAAAGCTGTAGACAACAAGTGTCCATGTGCTGTCAAGTCCCAAATGCTACCTATATGCTATAAATAGGTGCCTTTAGACTTAGACAGATGGAAAGTGGGATTTTTGCATGAAATTCAGTAAAATGTCAGCTTACAATAAAATTTGTTACTTAGCTTAATCATAAGAGTTAAAGGTAAGTGGAAAGATTAAAAGAAAGATTACATCTTGATATCACCAACTTTGTCCTAACTAACCCTTCGGGGTTGCCCAGTTGGTTTGGAGGGTGGGATCGAATTTCCCCTCAATGCCTTACGGGTTGAACCTATCGCATAGGGCTTGTCTAATGCGGTTTGAATTCCCGTATGGTTTGCAGGCTGTTACACAGAGGAGGTTTACTCAGTGCGCACAAAGGCTCACCAAAGGCAGAAACTATGACAAAGGTTGTAGCGGAAACGGTTTCTCCTCTTACCAAAATAAAACTTTGTCCTAACTACAAAAAAACGAAAGAGGGGAATCCAAAGCATCGTAATATTACTAGTACGAATGATTAACTTTGGGTGTTTGGCTCAAGAACAAGATGGAGTTACAATCGTATATTTGCTTTTGAAATTCGAAGCTTCACCCAATAAAAAACATTAAGGACTAGCTGCTCCACTGAAGAACTGAAACAACATATTATTTTTTCTAAAAGGTAAATATTTGTTCTTTCAATAATATTGTGATCTAAACAAAACAAATAATATTCTCCAAACATAAGTGACTTTTAGAAAAAAATATTTTTAACATAAAAAAAAGTACTCCATAACCAATGAATGTAGAGGTAGGAGCTAAAGAAGAGAAACACGTGAGGCTTTCTAAATGTTTCAAAAAAGGACTAAGGCTGGACATTGGACGTCTTAGTGTGCAAGATCGACTTGTGATCTTGGCTAAATGAAGTGGGTTGTGAACGACTTGTGTTTATAGCAAAGTGAGGGTTTCCTTTGTAGATTTTCGAAAGAATTACGGGCCCTTGTCACTTGGCCTAACAGCCCAACCAAAAATGGCCCAGATTTAAAGTTCTTACCCGGTTTAGCCCATATTGTATATAACTTGAAAGAAATTTTTCAGCCTTTAGCCCATTATTAAAGACACACTTCTAGAATTTTTATTATTTTCTTCTTTCTTCATTCTAAGCACACCAAATTCTCTCCCCACCGCCTCTCGCTTCTTTTTTTCTAACCCACACAGATTCCCTCATCCTCCCTTAACCCAGTCCCCGCTATTCCCCCTACGCAATTTTGCCATAAATGGCTCGAAGAAGGCTCAGGCTCCTCTTTCGTGGTCCAAGCCCGCCAAGTCTAATGGTGGCAAGTAGAAGAATATTGAAGATTTTGAAAGAAAAATGAAAACACACACATATCTGAATCTTAATGGGTGTATCTTGTCTGGTGTTGAATTCGGAATCGCTGGCGCAAAATTCTTAACCTATTGACGAGTTGAATCATCAATACCTTCTACTACAACTCGAAGCTTGGATAGAAAATTATAACTATGTAACAGTTTGTATCAACACACTATAATAGTGTATATGGATATGCAAACACCTCTTATACACTCTTATACATGTTTATACAAGATACATTGTTTACAGCAAGTGCAGTGTTGGACATACTATGTTTTCTAGTGGAATATTGTATAAGTGGTGTTTATATGCACTTATACAACATTAGATAATTATGTATAAATGTGTATAATGTTGTATAATTATATATTTTTTCAGTTTATAAGGATGTATATATATTGTCAGTGCATAAAAGGCCTCTATGGAAGTTTATAATTATGTATAATTGTGTATATTTGTGTATAATGTTCAATTTATAAGGATGTATATACATTACCAGTGTATAAGAGGCCTCTATAGAAGTTTGACACTTCCTTCTCTTCTTCTTTTTAGTGTATGTGCTGTATGAAAAAAGATCTTGTACGCGTTGGAGGGATTCTACAATTCATTTACTAAGTTTTATTTTTTCTTTTATCCTGTTGGATTGGCAATTGCACATAAAAGTGTATGAATTTCTTGCCTTTAGATAATATGTATTATTCAGGATTTTTGAGTTGCGTTGTGGCTGATTTGTATTTTTTTTTTATCAAATGCTTAATAATCAAAGGAAATCAAGAGAATGAAAACAACTAGTTGTATAATGATTTACAAAGTGATATAAGTTGTTTTTGTGAAATAAACTGTTTTTCGGGAATTAGCCTATTATGTTTGGGCTATAGATTTGTAAAGTGATATGTAGGCTATTATGTTGTAATGCAGGTGTGTGAGTTGTACTTATGTGAAATTACTCCATTTTCGAACTGGTTGATATTTTCCTGTATTTAATTGTGTTCTCTTTTCTATTTGGTGCATAAATTCGTACAAGGTCAAACTTACTGAAAATTTAGCTAGGAAAAGTTGAGTAAAGTTAGTAACTCGACTGCCGCGCGAATGTGACTTTGGGCTGACCGAAAACGCCCCGTGATACTAAGGATGATTGTACGTTGCTTCACATATGACAAAACCACGTTTACAGCATTAGAATGTGTTTACAAATTGGTCTTAAAGTTGAATTGCTTCAAAAGTTGGTACGCGCTGTTTGATAAACGACTGCACTAAAATTATTATAATTGCGTGCAAAATAACTTTTGCCCAAAACGGCAGAAGCCCGACCTTTCTCCTCCAAGGTGTTTGTTTGGGGAATAAAATTACATAAAAAGGCAAATTTCTACATGAATTGTTTCTCTCTCTCACACACACACGCACTCAATATTCTCATAAACCCAAAACCCCATTACCCTTTAAAACCTTTTCAAATTCCCAAAACCCCCATAACCTTCTTTCTCTCATACCTTCCCTAAAATCAAAATTCAAAATTCACAATATATGCATGTACACAATCACATTGCCAGTAATAGGTACTTTCTTCTTCTTACCCTTCTTGATTCTCTCTTATTTTTTGCCTATCTTGTAAACTAAAGCTTGTGGCCCTTTTCCTTTCTTTTTTCTTTTTCTTTTTCTTTTTTATAGATAAACAATCAACCCACAAGCATACACGTATCGAATTTCTAAAACCAGCTTTACTTTTTTCTCTTGGCTTTTTTACTGACCCACAAACAAATTTCTTTGCTTGTAAGTTAACGGAATTCTTTTTTTTATTTTCTTAGGTAAACTATTAAAGTTTCTTTTTTTTTTTTTGGTTGGGGTTTGTTATGTAGGAGTGAAAGAATGATTGTTTAATGTGTTATGCATGTAATCTGCACTTTAGAAGCAGAATTTTCATTATTCATATAACATTCCCATTTTAAACGCAGTAATTTTTCTGATTGTTTAAGGAACATGCTGCAGTCGAAAAGAGTAAACATGTACTGACTTCTCTAAAACCTGACTAGCTGTTGAATAAAATTTGAACATTGGATGGAAATTGATTCATTTTTCCTGCTGGATTGTCGGTAACGGAATCCGTATTCGAATCAAATTAGGAAATTGTTACTAGTAATTACTATTGTACTGTGTTCTTGGCCGGTGGTGGTCTCAGGATTTTTAGATCATAGGTGCTCATCAAATTTTAATCTGAAAATGCTACTAAGATTGGATGCTCAGTTAATATATTTGTATGATTTACTAGCTATTCTATTTAAATAATAGTGTTTGGACCCGAATTTAGCTTTAACTTAGGTCCGCCATTGTTCTTGGCCTCATTGTGCTTTCTAATTGATGCATGATGGAAATCAGTAATGAAGCGCCTTTTCAGTGTAGGAGTTGAATTGGTCCAAGTATTCAATTCTTCAGGGTAAAACTATGGAAACTGGACGAAACCCAGCTAGCAGTCCAAAGAAATCGCCTAAAGCTATCATACATCAGAGATTTGCTGCTAATGCTTGCTATAAGGTCGAGGAAGTTCAAGAGGTTGTACAAAATGGATGTCCTGGTTTAGTGATCCCTCAGAAAGGTCCTTGCCTCTATCGCTGTACTCTCCAACTTCCAGAATTTTCTGTAGTCTCTGAAGCCTTCAAAAGAAAGAAGGATGCTGAGCAATCTGCTGCTGAGAAGGCTATACAAAAGGTTTTGCCTTTTTCTGTGTTCTTGAGCTATTTAAATATTTGAAGGAGAAGAGTGACGCTTTGCCGTAGGAGCTTTTTAAATATTTGAAGGAGAATAGCCTAGTACAAAAGAAAAAAAATTAAGACTCAGGTAAATTGGGTCTCAAAGAAACAGCTTTTTTACTTTACCTTTTTTGCTGATAAGTCAGGTGGTGGACTCCAACTCTTAATCATAAATCATCCATTTCACTTGAAGTTTATCTATGCTAAGCATGCTCTTATAAAGGGGTCTGCAAATGTAGTGGACAGTTGATGATTTTATCTCTCTCAGCTTGTCGCATAGATCTAAAATGTCTATGAAAAGTTCATCATTACCTAATGATTGTCGTTTATCTCATGCGTTTGTGATCAGTTTTAACATATGAAGTGGACAAGTTCCAATTTTTCTCTCAGCTTGGAGCTTAGATTTTCAAATGTCGATGAAATGCTAGTGCATTAATGACTCATGGTTGTTGTTTATCTGCAGTTAGGCATCCAGCCTAAAGAAGATAATCGCACTGTGGAGCAAGCGTGGGATGAACTGGTTGGTCGACTATCATATTCATTTTCAATTGAGGTATGTAAGTGTATTGGTGCTAATGTGATGATGCAATTCTTCTTGGAGTTAGCTGCAAGATTACAAAGTTTGACTAGCCATCGAGATTGAGTGAGAACTTTGACTTATATACATGTTTGTCGCGTAAGAGAGTTTTTAATGAATTATAAAAACTTGATTGTGAAGCTGGTTTTATAGGGTATTGTCACTTTGTTGTAAAATTTATTTTACTGTAAGACAGCAAACAGTCTACCGAATACGTCATGTTTAGTAATATATCAGCTTTGTAGAACTTTTTGCACTTGAAAAGTTTTTCTGTGCTATTTGATTGTTTGTAGAGTCTGAAATATGATGTTTTTATGCTGTATTGAAATTTGCCAAAGGTTTCATTAGAAAATAGAAAATTTCATGTGGTTTCATCACATATTTTGGGACTTGGTCTTATAAACAGTCTATTGAGTTTGTGAGATATCTAATGCTCATAAAGCTTCATTCATTTTTTTTAAATTTCTTGGTATTTTCATTGACTCCAGCCTCAGTAGATAATAATTCTGAGTTTTTTGTGTGTAGGATTAGATGATGTAAACGGATTCACTAGTTGGATGTAGTTATGTAATGCATTTGTTCCTGCAGCTAATGAACTACCTGACTTATATTATTTACGGTTCACTTTTTTGTTTCCGGTTGTTGATGAAAGTTCTTGTCTTCAATTCATCCGCTTAGCGGGCACTTCAGAGCAGCGTTGCAGAGAGGAGGTCACCTTAATGGATTTATTCCTGTAGCAGCTATTGCTGCATTTGATGCTAAGATTAATAGCTTATGTAAATATATAAATCCTGAAGTGGAGCGGAATCAATTTTTAGTGATGTCACTTATTATTGAAGCAGCTAAGAGATTAGCGAATGCGCTTATGTTCTCTGAGGAGAAGCTTTCATTGCAGAGGCTAAATCCACACCCTCCTGAGATTATACATTCTTTACTAAAGAATGAATCTAGTCTCCCAGAGAGCATTTCAATTGAAGCAGTACGTATTTCATCTTCAGCAGAGAAGATTGTGGAACCTTCGATACTTGATGCCTCTTTTGGCAATTATTACCTGGATGCCATTGCAAAGGAACTAGGGGTTAAGGATGCTTCTAAAGTTCTGATTTCTAGGTGAGAAAAAATATATACAGAGCATTGAGCTAGTACTTTGTTTGACTGGTAAAATGTTGTAAGCTTGATTTGTAGCAATCAGAAGTCGATTTTAATGCAGTATGGTAGAAGTATATGAAGGAGCTCCTATCCAGTGATGGATGCAACCTTTATGCTGCGAGTTCAACCCAGTATTCTCAATACAAAGTTTAAATATGCATGTGAAGAATCACTAAAAACTCAACAAGTATTAAATCTGCGCATAATTTCAAAGTACAATTGCCATTGGGCTTTAGTCTAGTTGTGAGCACAATGGGTGATGTGTAGGTTAGGTGCATGTCACGGGTTTGAAATCTGCTGCAGACAAAAGCCTGGTATTTAAGTAGAGAAGGGTATAGAAACGGCCCCCATTACTCACCGAATTTCAAACAGTGCACCATTGGCTCTCGGGGATTTCTCTGTTGTAAAAAAAAATAAAAAATCAGAAGTACAAAAGAATTTAGTGCTAATAACTTTGAAGGTTTAAACCATCAAATTTAAATCCCAGATCCACCTTTGCTTCTATCTATAGTTTTCTGATAGGTTGTATTGTTCCTTCTTCCATGCTGGTATGATATATACACGATGCATCCTGGTATCCTTTTCATAAACTGGTTGTGGATGGGGGTTGGAAGTTAGTTAATGGCTGGTTCAATGTGAGCTGTAAGGTAGTTTTGTGGTTTATGTTAGAGAAGGCTGGACCAAATAAATAATTGCTCCCATTTTACTTAAGCATTTCCTGTATCTTTGATGATGAACATTTGTTTTCTGTTACAGGTATATTGGCAAAGCTTCCTCAGAAACGAGGTTGTACTTCTGTGCTCCAGAATCCATAACGATTGGCCCATCATCAGAGTTGCATATGAAACTAGCCAGTTCATGTAGAGAATTTAATGCCATTGCGACCTACCTATCTGGTCAGGAAATATACGGTGATGCAATTCTGGCATCTGTAGGATACACTTGGAAGTCTACTGATCTTTCTTATGAAGATTTATCCTTACGTGCATATTACAGGTATGTCCTTGGCGCCATTTTTGAGTTTTTAGTCAGCAAAGTCTGGTTGAATCACAACAGAGTCTGGCTTAATTACAACTGGATTGTCATCTAGGATAGCAGAATTATGATAGCCATTGTAGTAAGTTTCCCCCCCCCCCCTGATATCTGGCTGTGGTGGGCTAAATAATGGAGACAGTGAATTTGCATGATGAGTTTAGGGTGCCGGCACTCGGGACCTGAAGTTACGTGTTGTACTTCAGGAAATCTTTTTGTTTTTGTTTTTGTTTTTCCTTTTGATTTCTTTATTTAACTGTGACACTCAGTTGCTATTATCAATTTGCATAATATTTTTCTTTTCTTCTTTTTTATTTCACTCATAATAGTGGGGTTCATTTTCTTTTCTCTTTTTCCTCTCAAGAATACTTGCCAACAAGATACCTAGCGGAATTTACAAGTTGTCAAGAGAAGCAATACTTGCCGCAGAGCTGCCCACAACATTCACAACAAGGAACAATTGGAGGGGTTCTTTTCCCAGAGATATTCTCTGCACATTTTGCCGCCAGCATCGATTTTCTGAACCTGTCTTTTCAAGCGATTCCTTTGAACCTTTGCCAGATTTACCTGGACGTAGAAGATTGAGGGATACAGCATCAAGTGGAGACGAAATTAATAAAGGTGGTCTTGCTGCTACTGCTACTGCTGCTGCACAAGGAGGGTGTACTCTAGTCTATAGATGTACAGTGAAGATATACTCCAAGTGCCAGGATTTGATTCTGCTGTGTTCGCCAAAGGAATCTTATAAGAAACAGACTGATGCAATTCATAATGCTGCTTTAAAAGTTCTCTTATGGTTGGATAGATTTCTTGATAAAGTTGATATGTCTGTGGAGGAGATGACATCATCTGCAAAGGGACTTGAAGTTCTTATTTATCCTCAACAGTTTGTTAAGGAGTTCTCATCATGTCAATTCTTGCCCAAATATCGGTGGAGCAGTGCAACACTAGCAGACAGCTCTCTGTGTTCTAGCTACTCTAATGTACAGAAGAACACGCTTGAAGACGAAGTAGCATCTGTTAGGATAAGTGGTGAATATTCTGGAACGACTCCATCTAATGGTTCTTTGGTGTGTGTGACTTACAACATATATTTAGTCACGGAAAGGGAAGGCATTAAGGAACAGCTTGAAGGGTCTGAAGAGTTTGAGTTTGAGATTGGCAGTGGAGCCACATCACCTGTTCTTGAAGCAGTTGTAACACAGATGTCCATTGATCAATCTGCATGTTTTACTATGGAATTGCCTTCCAAAGAGATTGTTCTAGCTGTCGCTCGTGATTCTACAACTGTCCTTTCATTATTGTCTTCAGGTAAGTGAGGCAGTTGTTTCCTTTTGTTCTGATTTTTTTTGCTCTATTTGTGTTGATTTCCTTTTTAGAACATGTTTTCCACAGGACATTTGTCGTGTCCAACCCATATAAATTTCTGTTGAATTCCAATAATCTAGAGTTTCCTCTCCTCTCTGGAGACAGGTACTTGTACAATGAAATGTGAAGTCACCTTGCTGCGGGTGACAGTACCCCTGGAGGATAGAATGGAACAGGCCTTATTCTCTCCCCCATTATCAAAACAACGTGTTGAATATGCATTGCAACACATTAGAGAATCTTGTGCTGCCTCTTTGGTATAGGCCTTTTCAAATGATTTTGCTGTCTTTTTAGATGATAAAAAGACTTGATTCTGATCTTTATTCCATCACAGGTTGATTTTGGATGTGGTTCTGGAAGTCTCCTGGAGTCTTTATTAGCTTATCAAACCTCTCTTGAGAAAATAGTAGGCGTTGATATTTCACAGAAAGCTCTTGCTCGTGCTGCCAAGGTCTGATGCACTCACAGCCCTTTTACACGGCTTTTCAACTTTCAAAATCTCTCTCACTGATTGTCCTGGAGTTTATTCTTTTCTTTCTACTGCATTTCTTTTTCTTAGTAATGATAATAAGAGCTTGTGTATTCTCTAACTTAACTATGTAAGGTGAAAACTGAACTGTAATTCGAGTGAGTGAGAAAAATCAGGATCTGCAATGGTCATCTTATGCCAATCCAATATTTAGATATTATCCTGCGTTGTCAGCTAGATCTAGTTTTGCCTATGCTTTCAGTGCGACATTGTCCATCTTATAGGTAATGACAATACTTTCGGATTGCCAAAGCTAGAGAGATGTTTCCTTATTCAGGAAAAAATTTAACATTCCAGATCAGAGTAATCTATTTTTTTAAACTCTCTAGTTTTATTATCATTTGTTAGATAAATAAATTGGATAAAATAGGTTCTTCATATTAGCTTGACATGACTGAAATGAGAATGTAATTGCTTTAAATGTAAATACAGTAAAAGAAAGAAAAAAAGCCGATAAACAAAGAGATATGAGTAATAGCTGAAGTAGCTCCAGCACCCAAAAGAGAAAAAAATAAAAATAAATAAAAATTGAAAAAGAGAAAGAAAGATGATCCAGATGGTTATATGCCCATTTGAAGGTTTAAGATTTACTAATTGGGAAGACTGATAGCATAATCATTACTTGGGAAGTAAAGGAAATTCACAAATGATTCAAAAAAAATGTTAATTGAATACATAACAAATATGATTTTCTGATTATGATTGTTGGAGTGAAGCTAATTTGAGTTCAGATGACTATTTGAACGCTACTTAAAAAAAGGTAATCACATGTACTCCATATAAGATACTTGGACGGAGAAATGTTAAGGTCCTTTTACCCATCACAAGTAGTTGTACTACTCATATCCATGATATATGTTTTCTATCTCCTTATTCTAGCATCAGAAACTCCAAAGTAGATACCATTCAGTCAGTAGGATTCTAGAATTAGGAAGTATGGTATTGGACTATCATGAGAAAATGAAATAGCTTTTGGTGGACCTTTTTCTCAACAAAAATAAAAAGTTTCTGGTGAAAAAGAAGAAACTTTTTCTCCTTTCTCCCTTTCTTTGGGGAGGCAAGCAACTTTGAAGCTTCAGGAATATAACAACATGAGCTTTTTATTGGACATTCAGAACTAGTAAACTAATTAGGTCAAATATGGTAGTTCAAGATGCTAAGAAATTTCTGATTAGCATAGTTCACTTTTTCTTTCTGTTGCATTGACGGAGCATAGATCTAAACATTTAATGTTTGCCACATGTGTTGCTGGTGCCAAATTATAATTTTGACTTTTTTTATTTATGCGTTCACCTAAGAGTCTTCTTAATTTCCAGATACTTCATTCAAAACTCAATGGAAATATAGAAGCTGAACAACCAACTAACAGAATCAAGTCTGCAATATTATATGAGGGTTCGATTTTGACTTGTGATTCTCGGTTATGTGGCTATGACATTGCAACCTGCTTGGAGGTAATTGGTTCCTCTTCTAGTGATGGTTACACAGCTTTCCAGATTTTAGTTTTTCTTCACTTAGTTTCATGAAGTATTTGCGTAAAAGTGCTTGTGTACCTTACATCCATCCCAAAAATGAGATCTATGGTTGGTTATATCATTCTTTTTTATTGAAGCAGTTGAGTGCAGTGGTGGAGCTAGGATTTTTACCAAGGGAATTCAGAATATTAAAAAGTAAACACACAAACAAGCCAAGGGGATTCAACATCTACTATTTATGCATAAAAACAATTTTAACCTTATATATATAGTGTAATATTTCTGCGAAGGGAGTTTAGGGATGAACCCCCTTCCGCCACCCTAGCTCCACTCCTGGTTGAGCGGATCAGTGAACTTAGTGTCTGGAGATGACCTATCAACGAGATTGCTATAGAATGGTTTAATATGTTATTTTATCCACACAAAAAAATTGTCGTAGATGGTTTAGTATGTTAGATGTCATATATTAGTATTTGAGGTCAGAAGGTAGATATTATGGACCAATAAAACAAAATGTGATTGAAAGTGTTCTGTGGGAGAAAGTAGTTTCTGAAGCTTGTCATTATATAAGTCGGAATTGAAACTTTTATGTATTTGATTTGAAATAGACGTCAGACTGATTTTTCTGTAGCCTTAACATGAATTTGCAGAGATAGACACATTGATTCACATACCAGAATAGCATAGTTCTACTACTCGTTAATAAAGAGAGTAAGAGTGCAAATAATTATTTTTCATTCTTAGTTTGTGTAATGGGTTGCTAGATCATATGCTATAGTTCTAACCCTTTGTAATGAAATATATTGAAGCGTGTGTTCTTGATCTTTATGAGTGGTAAGTTTGGTCCATTTTAGCTTCAATGGGAATAAAGATATGACAATGATATTTTCAAGTTGCATGCTAGGGTCTATCCACTTAGTAAATTATCTGTTTAGTTAAGAGAGTTTTGCCTTGCTAGGGAGACTAGTGATACATATGATGGTTTCGGAGTTCTTCATTGGCACTTATTGTCCGAATTAAGTATGAATTATTTGTCACCTTTTCCTTCGTGTTTTTCTTTTTGTTACTTATTTCTCTTTGTTTTTCAATGTATTTCTCTTTATTCCCATCATTTAAGTGGTCTTGCCTTTATTCGTGATATATTGCTATAGAGTTTTTGAGATAGGCTTCTTTAGTTATTGATGATCCTAGGTTGATACATTTTGTCAGCTCGGGTGGTTGAAAGAGACTTTGCTTTTCTGCAGTTATATATCCATCATTCTGTCTTTTCTTTGTTCCATAGAATCTGTAAAAGTAGATCATCTATTGATCCTGATAGATGGGAATTTTGATCAACTATAGGTGATTGAACACATGGAGGAACATGAAGCGTGCTTGTTTGGTGATATCGTACTCAGTTCATTTTGTCCACAGATTCTTATAGTCTCCACTCCCAATTATGAGTACAATGTGATTCTCCATAATTCTTCTCCTCAATACCAGGAAGAGGATCCAGATGAGAAGAGCCAGCAGCAATCTTACAAATTTCGCAATCACGATCACAAATTCGAGTGGACTAGACAGCAATTTTGCCAATGGGCATCTGAGCTAGCTTTAAGGCATAATTATGATGTTGAGTTCAGTGGAGTTGGCGGAGAGCCTAACAAAGAACCTGGATTTGCCTCCCAAATTGCTGTCTTTAGAAGAAAAGATGGCAGTCCCGCGAATGCAGACTTTACTGAACACTTTGATGTTATTTGGGAATGGAGTAGCAGCGGTAATTCAAGATCTTAACTGTAGATGCTTTCTAACAAACTCATTTTTTGCTGCATCTCAACTGTAGATGCTCTCTAACAAACTCATTTTTTGGTTAGTCATGTCGATTTCAGAAGTTATAGAAGTCTGCTCCTCCATTCATACCTCTTCTTTTCCCCCTTTTAAATGGAAGATTTGCTCTTGATTTCTTTTGCTTTATACCAAGTGCTGACTGTTCTAGAAAATCATACTTAGTATTCCTTACCTAAATGCGCAGAAATATCTACTTACTAGGTGCAAAATGATACTAGCTGTTTGAAGAAGAAAATTACGGTACTCCCAACTCATGGCTTAAAACTTATGCTTGAGCTTTAGTTTTGTTCGTTTTTTTTTTCACCTTCACTTGTAGAGATGGCCTGTTGTGAGGTCGTACTCATGGTTACAGACTCGTCCGTGTGGAGAAGTTTCTGTTCATCGATAGGAACATTTTTTTGTACTTGTACCACTTTGCCCAAGAGACATCGTTCCCTAAGTTGAGCAAACTGAGGATTGCCAAGAACCAGTAGAAAAGCTCGATATGGTTCTTGTTCAATTCTCTCCCTTGAAGCCATCCTTGCTTGTTGGAAGTGAGCTTTGAAGTGATTGTGTGGATGAGCTCAACAAAAGCTGAGCTCAAGTAGTAGCCAATGGAGAGCGATAGAAACGAGAAGTCGAGAGATATCGCATCCCAGCTGGAGCTTCACTATAGAAGAATTCCATCAGCCCAATGAGCGTGAACATGTCTGCTATCCCAAAGATTGTATAATGAAAGGAGAGCCAGAAAAGGCTGGTCCGGTGGTTATGTTAGTTGAACTCATTCTTCCTCTTCACTTCCACGGCCCTTGCAATAGCAACGGAGATAGCTGAGAGGACGAGTCCTATGCCAACTCTCTGCAGGTGAGTTATTCCATTCGCGTGGCCAGTGAACATCCTCATTACAGGAACAAAGAGGAACTCGTAGATGGGAATGAAAACGGACATGAACACAAGAGGAATGACTGGAATTGAAGCAGCAGGTACGTCAAACTTGCCAAGGCTAGGATCCATGATAGTACCTTGTTGCACTGAGACTGTTTGTAGTTGTGCCAAACATGTGTTCATGAGGATAGTACTTAGGAGGATTGGCATCATCCTTGTTAGGATTCACTTCTTCTACTTGAGTGACAGTACAAAGCCTCCATTTTCCTTGCTTATTGGTGCCTTCCATTTGAACTGCAGCTTTGTCTAGTACTCTATTCATGATTCAGATGACAGCATAAGATCAACATGATTATATAAACCCCTTTGATTTAATTTATGTTCTTGCATTGAACATGAAAAACTTGCCTGAATTGGTGGGTATGAGGAAGACGTTGTCCAGTTAAAAAAGGAACAGAGTTTGGGTCGCTCATCTCATATAGTTGACACTTATAAGTTGGTAGTTTCACAGACCAATTTCGAGCTGCTGCCCACCAATACATGCAAAAAAATGCTGCTTAAACCGTACTCTTTTGCTAGCTGAAAAAAGATAACAAGTTCCATAAGTTTTTTATGTTTCTGTTAAATTCCGTGCTTAGTCAAACTACATCACGTAAATTTGTAACTGAAGCGGGAGCAATAGGAGTACGAGCTCGCCTGTAAAACTCTAAGCAAGGTCCTGGAGCTCTTACTCTATAAAAATGCTTTCCAATGGAAACTAAACAGCAAAGGGTGGAAATAATAGACCCTTTATCCCAGCCAACATTTGTACTCACCATAGTTATGCTTAAGAATAACCAGTCTCCATACTAGTGTCCAAAAAAGGAGAAATAATCTCTAACATTGGGCATCTTCTGTAGCTAGCATTTGACATTATTAGAAGTTCAGGAATATGGTCATTTTGGTCTCGAAGTTATTGCTTTATCAAGCTTTTTGGTTTTTGTGATATTTAGCTTTTCATATCTAATATTTAGTTAAACGTAAGTGCGATTTTGTTCCCTAACCAAATTATATATAAATGGTCCATCAGATTGGCTTCCCGTAGTACCTTGAATTACTTGATGTTTAATTTCTACTTTCCCTTATTCCTTTCGCAAAAGCTTGAAAGCACCAAAAATGTAGCGCTGCGCATGATATGGTAAATACCGAATTATCGAATCCTAAATTTTGGTATATGGTATTTGGTTTAAGATTTTAAAATAATTTGGTATTAGATATGGTATTTGATATTTTAAAAAATAACAACGAAATACCGATATCGTACAGAAATATATACTAACTTACACATTAAAGATATTATTGATCAATATGCTAAGTTACACAATACTTTTCTTTGGCATTCATGTTGAGGTTGGCAGTTAAGCCCTTGTACTTCTTTAGGAAAATGGAGTAACAAGGTAGGATGCAGATTCTAACTCTTACTCTCTACTTTGCCAAGCAGTTTAACGTAATATTTCAACGGTTTTGGGGTGTTTCTTACTCGGTTACTCTTGTATTGTTGTTGCATATGTTAGATTACTCCTTGTTGTATTCTCTAATTTCAACAATTAACTCTAAGCAAGTAACATAATATTTTCAATGATTAATTGTATTTCCTTTATGTACCTTTTTTTCTCTTAGTTGAAACTTGATTGTTTCGGACAAAGATTGTCAACAATCAGGTGAGTTTAGAATGTCTTCATTGAGTACTTTAATTAAGAAATATTACAATTTATGGCTCTATGCATTAGTTAAATATTCAAGCCGAATAAACCAAAATTACCGAATCGAATAAACCGAAAACGGAAGGAGAAAAGCCGAACCATACCGAATGTAATTAGGTATGGTATTGATATAGCATTTTAAGAAACCGTATACCGAAAATAGCGAACCGAAATGACTAAATATCGTACCGTATCGTCCGATGAACATCCCTAATAACATGTCCCAAAAAGTGAAAAAGAATTTTTCGTGAATTTTATTTCTTATCTGCTTTTCGATTTCTAACATCAAATCATCCAACTAAGGTTAACTTTGATGAGAAAGGGCCAATTTTTTTCCTTTCTGGGCTCGTGTTTCTCTTAAATTTTGAGAAAAATTCCAACATTGCGGTGGCGCGCATTTGGACTTGAAAATTAGAATAATACTATTGTTTTGCTGTGTTAGTCCGTCGTAGATATATTTCAAATCTTGCTTTTTGAAAACGGCAAGTTGGATTTGTCCCATTTGTTTAACCAAATATATTACAAAGTTCCAGGAAGTTGCTGCCAAAAGTGGCACAAGATTTCTCTATATACAATAATTGCCTTGTATGTATTAAAATACATAAGCTTCTGTCAAGCTAGCGTCAAGATGTTGAATCCTCTCGTTTATAGAAAGTCAAAACACGGCAGTTCACCATATATTTGTGTGCAATCATAAGATCTCAACACTTTGCTTTATAGCAATATTACAAATCAGTAACAGGTTATTTGGATCGCTTTAATTCCTTCAATGGAGAATGAGAGAAAACCTCTTCATGTTGTTATGTTCCCATGGCTAGCCATGGGACATATGATACCTTTTTTCCATTTATCAAAGTGCTTAGCACAAAGAGGCCACAGAGTTACTTTCATTTCCACTCCAAGAAATCTTGAGAGATTAGGTAAGGTTCCCTCTCATCTTACTCCCCTACTAAATACAGTTACCATTCCTTTGCCTAAAGTAGAAAACTTACCAGATCAGGCTGAATCCTCAATGGACATACCTTATCAAAAAGCTCAGTTCTTGAAAATTGCTTTTGATTTGCTCCAAACTCCATTAATCACTTTTCTTGAAAATCTATCAAACCCAAAACCAGATTGGATTGTTTATGACTATGCATCTCACTGGCTACCTCAACGTGCACGCGACTTAGGCGTCTCGTGTGCTTTCTTTAGTCTCTTTACAGCTGCAACTATGGCCTTTTTTGGACCTCCTCAGGCTTTGCTTAATGATGAAAGGTCAATCCCTGAGGATTATACTGTTGTTCCGAATTGGATTCCTTTCGAAACGGACGTTACCTATCGGCTGCACGAGATTAAGAAGAATTTTGAAGCACCATCAAATGATTCTGGCACTTCTGATGGAGCCCGATTTGGTGGTTCAATAGATGGAAGCGATGTTTTGTTGTTTAGAACTTGTGTTGAGTTTGAACCCGAATGGTTCAACTTGGTTTCTGAGCTTTTCCAAAAACCTGTTATCTCAATTGGTGTTCTTCCTCCATCTATAGAAGATAATGAAGATTTGGGCTGCAGCAGCAATGATACAACATGGCTAAGTATTAAAAAATGGCTAGATAAGCAAAACCAAAATTCTGTGGTGTATGTTGCACTTGGAACTGAAGCAACACTTAGTCAAAATGAGCTAAATGAGTTAGCTCTGGGGTTAGAAAAATGTGGTTTGCCTTTCTTTTGGGTAATAAGGAATCAGCCAAGAATGAATCAAGAAGAGTCACAAATGCTTCCTGATGGTTATGAAGAGAGAGTCAAAAACAGAGGTGTAATTTATAGAGGTTGGGTTCCACAGGCCAAGATATTAAGTCATTCATCTATAGGCGGATTCTTGACTCATTGTGGATGGAATTCGGTCATAGAAGCGCTTTGTTTCGGGCGGGTTTTGATTATGTTTCCAGTGATGAATGACCAAGGATTGAATACTAGGTTGTTGCAAGGTAGAGGGGTTGGTGTAGAGATACCAAGAAATGAAAATGATGGATTGTTTAGTAGTGAATCAGTGGCTGAAACTGTGAAGTTTGCAGTGGTGAGTGAAGAGGGAGAGACATTGAGAGCCAATGCAAGACAAATGAGAGGTTTGTTTGGAGATAGGGATAGAAATGGAGAGCTTATTGATGATTGCGTTGGTTATTTGATGGGAAATAAGGGACGCAAGCATTCTAGCTGAATAATCTTTGGCCCCGAAAGAAAGTAAAGATTAATCTTTGTGATATTAGTGGAAATTTTTGGTACAATAAATGTAAATTTGATGTTTAATGTCCTTCTCTTATGTAATAGAGATAGATAGGTGGACAAAAATAAAAAATAAATTTCATTTTGTTCCACTTTTCCTCCTTCTCCTTCAACTATATCGTGGACAATAATGGATGTTAAAATAGATGTTGCAATCAAGTTAAATATTTTTTTCTTTTATTTAAAATTAATTTTTCACTTCGCTTACATGATATCCTTTGTATTCTTTTGGTATCTTTCCAAAATATTTGACTTCCACTAACAATATAACTTTATTAAGAGATCAAATTCATTGCCAATTCCTTTTAGAAATTGAGCGGAGAGGTTATGGTGTGGCCGTCTGGGTAAATTTTTCACGCAGTATTGTCACGCAGCTACCCGCATGGGTTGAATCAAAGTTCTCTTTCGGCTAATGGTTCGCCCGTTTAAATGCAAAAAATACAGTAAAATGGTACATATATTTCATGTCAAACTAATTAAAAAAGTATAATGTAAAGAGCCCGTTTGGACATAAAATTATTTTTTCTTTTTTCCAAAATCTTTTTATTTTTATTCGAAATAAATGTTTGTTCATAAAATTTTTAATTTTCACTTGTTTAAAAATTCCAAAAAGGTATTTTTCAAAATTTTCACTCACATAACTTCAAAAACAACCCAAAATAAAATTTATATCCAAACACAATTCTAAATTTCAAATAACATTTTGACTTGAAATTTTTTTTCACCGTTTTTTGAAATTTTACAATTCTTATGTCCAAACGCCTACTTAATGAGGGGAGAAAAGTTCCACTCTTCTTCATTCTTTTTCTTTTTCTTTTTAACAGAAAACAGCAAGAAGATAAATGTACATCACTGAGAAAGGATTTCCCCAACTTTGTTTTTTCTCACTTGTCCAATGCCTTCTCAGTCCTTAGCTGTGCTCCGTTTGCTCGCGCTCGACTAGAATGAAACTTTCTAAACCCTTTTTCTCTGTATCCTTCGCTACGTTTAACCGGTTTCTGTGAAGATCCAGGTGTGGTCCTTGGAGGTTCCACTAGTCCTGTGCCCACCAGTTGGTCGACCAAATGCTCACCAGGAGTTGTTGCATGTTTTCGACCTCCCATGAGAGCCTTCCTTGGTCTTCATCCACATATCCCATCTCACAGATTGGTAGTCCCACTACAGCTGCTTCTGAAATACCTTCTTCAAGTCTTGGAAAAAGAGGGGAAAGAGTTGTTTTTATGGCTGTTTGTGGTAACAGAACTAACCACAGAAAACTCCCAAAGAACCTCATCAATCCTCGACGACCCAAGCTTCCACCTGACATGGACTATAGCTTCAAAAGGGTCTTCTACGAGGATGCTGACGAGATTACCCAGCAGCCAACTATTGGTACTTCCACTGCTGCTGATGAGCAAATTGATGAAGCTTTGGAAGTAGAAGTAGAAGAGACTATATGGGAGTCGGATGAGATGGAAGCAATTTCATCTCTTTTCAAAGGGAGGATCCCTCAGAAGCCTGGAAAATTGAATAGAGAAAGACCTCTGCCTCTGCCCCTTCCTTACAAGATTCGACCTTTAGGACTTCCTACACCAAAGAGATTCTCAAATGTTTCAAGGCAATCCATATCAAAGCAAGTGTACAAGAATCCCACTTTCTTGATTGGTTTGGCCAAAGAAATTCAGAGCCTTTCGAGAGAGGAAAATGTATCAAAGGTTCTCAGTAAATGGGGTCCATTTCTTCGAAAAGGATCATTATCGTTGACAATCAGAGAGTTGGGTTACTTGGGACTTCCTGAGAGAGCTCTACAAACGTTCTGTTGGGTGAAGAAACAACACCATCTTTTCCCGGATGATCATGTTCTTGCTTCTACCATTGAAGTGTTGGCGGGGTCACACGAGTTAAAAGTGCCTTTTGATTTGGATAAGTTCTCTGGCTTGGCTAGTCGGAGTGTGTATGAAGCAATGTTAAGGGGTTTCATCAAAGGAGGAAGCCTGAAGCTTGCATTGAAGCTTCTCTCAATAGCTAAGGGATGTAATAGAGTGCTTGGTACTGGGGTGTATGCTAAGCTAATATTGGAGCTTGGTAAGGATCCTGATAAAAGCACACTTGTCTTGGCATTGTTAGAGGAGCTTGCTGCGAGAGATGATCTGGATTTGACACCGCAAGACTGTACTGCTATCATGAAAATTTGCATTAGGCTGGGAAGATTCGAGATTGTGGATGGACTATATGATTGGTTCAGGAAATCTGGTGGCAATCCAAGTGTAGTTATGTATACTACTCTGATTCACTGTTGTTATTCCGCGAACAAACATAGGGAGGCGTTAGCCATGCTATGGGAAATGGAGGCTTCAAATTGCATTTTTGATCTTCCAGCTTATCGTGTAGTGATTAAGCTCTTTGTTGCTTTGAACGATGTCCCAAGGGCTGTACGCTATTTCTCTAAACTTAAAGAAGCAGGTTTTAGTCCAACATTTGATATATACTGCAGCTTGATCAAAATCTATATGGCTTCTGGAAGGCTGGCCAAGTGTGAAGATATCCGCAAGGAGGCAGAGATGGCTGGATTCAGGTTGGACGAACATACAATGTCAAAGTTGCAACAGTAAAATGTGAGTATCTTGCGATGTATTTAGATGTACTTTTCGAGTTCCTATTGTTTAAACAAATAGATATCTGTGTTATGATACAAGTCCACGTTTTCAAAAAAAAAAAGGAGGTTCCTGTTGTTTAAGTTCAGACCTTATCCACCCCTCCTTTTACTTGCATAATTAATAGCATTGTAACTGTTGGCAAACATAGCATAAGTTCTTGTCATATTTCCTTTTCCACCTTAGATCTGCATAATGATGCAATTTTGCAGTAGATTTTTTTCTTGAAAAGTGTGCTTGCTTTAACAAGAAGAAAAGCCAATGGGCCTTGTGGCATCCGGTAGTACGTACCTAAGATACGAACTCCATTCGATAAGAAATTTCCTATTTGTGCTACCATGGAGGTGCTTCCAGTGGTTTATGGGTTTGGAGGCAAATGTTGTGACGTTTTAGACTGTAAGCACGATCTATGGCGATGTATGCGGCAATTGAGACAATTTACAATTACATTGTCACTTGTCTTTAAAGTTACTAGATGTCACATGCAACAATTGCAATGAACATCTTACAATTAGATTCTCACTTCACTTGTCTTTAAAGTTAATAGTTATCTCATGCACCAGTGCAATGAACATCTTCTATTTTTATTTTTTTTAAAAACGAGTTAGGATCGGCAAAAAACAAACAAAAAAAAAACGAAAGAAAAGAAAAAAGAAATAGGGAAGTTATAACAACTACTATGCCTCCCGGCCTCAATCCCAAACGAGTTAGGATATACAAGTTCATCTCACGTCATCATCATATGTATATATAAAAAAAAAACAAAGGGTAACCCGGTGCACTCATTATCATATGTATATATAAGGATAACAATAATAATACCGAATTGCGAATTTGTCAATTTGAGCATATCATCATACTCCACGTCTTGTATGGATTTTTCTATAAAACCTTACTTGCCATTTTGCAGGGCAAAATAAATGTCAGCTGAATATTTGAGCATTTGAAAACGATCCGTGCTTCAGATGAGTTACTTCAATTTTTGTCACTCCTGGTATAGTATCCATGGCGCATTAAAAGAAGGGATTTCCAACATAGCATCGACAGCATATCAAAAGAGGGAGTTTCAAGAATAATTCTCCTCCAAGTTTTCAATTAGCGCCATACAATTGAAACTCCAGAAAACAGATACCAATGCAGACTTTCACCCTCAAATGATAGCACATCTACATACATATAAATAGTACTTGGCCGTTTTTGCTTTTGAGTTGTCCATAAGAGTATCTACTCCAACGAACTGATCAAAGACTGAATAGACCAAAAGGGGTGAAAAGTTTGTTTACACATTAAGTATGCCCCAATTTACAAGAAGCAAACGGTCAATAAAACTAGCCCCATCCAAACACTAAGTGGTTCTAATTCTACTACTCAAAAGGGAGGTCAATGAGCTATTTGATTCCCAAAGAAGAGCAAAACATATGGTTCACCAATACCAAAAGGTGTACAAACTATATAGATGAAAGGTCCTCATATATAGTCTTGATACCTGGCCTCTCAGATACAGAACGAATGCATCGAACAGCTATCCCAAGAACCTCCTTCATTTGCTTCTCCATTGCCGGATTTCCGATCTCGGCCGACAACACACTGTCAAAACAATCCGAGCCACCACCTTCTGCCACCTTCAACCTTACCCAGTCAGTTAAGTCTACTCCACCATCTTCGCCGGAGACAACATCACCTGCACACTTCCCACTTAGCAGCTCCAATAAAATAACTCCAAAAGCATATACATCTGATTTGAAGGAAGGCAGTGGCTTCTTCGACGCAGCCAACTCAGGGGCACGATAACCCAACACTCCAGAATCAAGAATCTGTTCTATTGTGCCGGCTTGAGTCATGAGGCGGTGGAGGCAGTAATCTGCAACTCGTGCGTTAAGGTCTGGCCCATCCAACAAAATGTTGGTTGCCTTAAGGTTTCCGTGTGGCACCTCACGATCAAAATGGAGGTAGTTCAGACCACGTGCAACATCAACTGATATTTTGAGTCTTTGGGGCCAGGTTAGTGGTGGGCCTTTTCTACCCGGTCGATCTACAAACGTGCAGCACATTAGAGAAGTATATCGAGAATGATTACATAAATATTAAGATCTCAACAAGAATTATAAAATAGGAAAAATGTACCACTCTAGCTGATTTCCAACAAAGTGAATCATGAAACAAAAGCCAAACATCACATTTTTCAGATCCATTAAGAACTCAAATATCAAGAATTTTAGCTGCTACAAATAATAAGTACCGTACAGCAAATCCCTCACAGCTTGTGTAATGAACATCACGTAGAATATATGGTATATTACTACTTGGTGTGAATATTACGTGAACAAAAGACAGGCAAACACAATGTATTGGGCTCTAAACATGCTAAATACTATCACATCAAACCAAAGACTAAATACTTGAGGTTCACTTGTAAAATCCCGCCACAGGATCACATCAAACCAAAGACTAAATACTTGAGCTTCACTTGTAAAATCCCGCCACAGGATCACACAGCAATGTTAAAAGTGCTCAACTATAATGCACATTGGAAAAACATATGAACCATAATAACTGTTAGATATAACACAATCAGATTGCACATATGAAATATGAAATGGGAACAAAAGAAACCTGACTAGATTAAAGAAGAGGGAGACAGCCTCTACTGTGGATTTATAGCAAAACATTACATGAGAGTTTAGAGCTAGCACATGAAGCTTACCATAGAGGAAACTTGCAAGACTTCCAGGAGATATATAATCCGAAAGAATGAGCTTCTCATGCTGTGTGGGACCCCAATAGTAACCTCTTAATCCTACTACATTAGGATGCCTTATATTGGCAAACTTTTTAGCCTCCTTTGCAAAATCCTTTCTCTGCTTTGCCACTCCTTCTCTCAACCATTTCACAGTCAGGAGCAACCCGTTCTCTAGTGTTGCCCTGTAAGATGTACCATGGCTGCTTCTGCCTAGGACTTCAGCCGGAGCCCTAGATAGTTCCTCGGGTGTAAAAGAGATTGTATCATCAAGGAAATACAGCTCTCCAGCAAGACGATCTGGAGACCTCACATCTAGCCTTGCAAAGTTTTCTGCTATATATGAATCTCCAGACTCTGGTGACCATGAGAAATGGCTACCTTTTGAAGGGGAAAAACCAGTTATAGCAGCCATTTTCTCATCTGGACTAATTATTTCTGATGATCCTTTTCGTGAAGTTATAAGATCTTCAGCTGAAACGACTACACCACCGGTACTCTCCCTACTACTAAAGCCAGAAGGATGTGATGGGGCTTGGTGATGAACATCCTTTTTAGTAACTTGAGGATGAGGCTTCCTTGACGCTCGTATATAGTAAATGAAAATGGCTAGTAACACCAAAATAATAAGAGCAATTACACAAGCAACTATTATTACCACCTTGATGATAGTCTTAAGTGATCTGCTTTTCTGGTTTTCTGCTGAAGCTTGGCCAGATCCTGATGGAGGATTTGGAAATTGAAGTCCAGGGTTTCCAGGATAGAAAGATGATAATGGAAATTTTCTCAAATTTTCAGGGACAACACCAGATAAGTCATTCAGTGATGCATTAAAGCTTTGGAGGCCATTAGGCAGATTCTTTGGCAATGGACCAGTAAAATGATTCTGCGAAATGTCTAGAGAAGTAAGTGCACTAACTTGACCAATCGAAGCAGGCAGAGATCCAGAGAAATTATTTCCAGCTATAGCAAGTACTTGAAGAGCAGTCAACGAGCCAAACTCATCAGGAAAATAACCAGCAAGCTGATTATGAGAAAGATCAAGAACTCGGAGGTTGGGAGTAGCAGAGGGGGCAGGGAAATCAATACTTCCAACAAGTGCATTGTTTTGTAGGTGAAGTTCTTCAATAGTGGGTAATGTTAGCAGAGAAGTGAGAAGAGGCCCATCCAACTGGTTGAAACTAAGATCAAGGACTGTGATCTTAGGAAACTGTGTGATAACTTTTGGGAGAGTTCCAGTAAGGGTATTGCAAGAAAGGTTTAGGTGATTTAATCGCAGAAACTGAGCTGTAACCTCAGGGATGTTTCCAGTCAATCGGTTTTGGCTGAGGTCAAGAAACTCAACATTCCCCCATTTCTGCATTCTAGTTAGATTTCCCTCTAACTGGTTCTTTGAGAGATCAAGTACTGCAGTACTTCCTGTCACCATCGGAAGTTCACCGGAAAGAGCATTGGCGGATAAGTTAAGGACATGCAAAGTTGTTGATGTGATCATGCTTATTGACCCTGTAAAATGAAGTGACTGAGTAAAGCACACTAACAAAATAGCAAATAAACTACTCTTTTTGTTGTAACTTCAGTAAAACACAAGGATGATGAATTACTAGTATAATATTTGCAAAATATATTTCAAAATGAGAGCAGTTTGGAATATACCTGTGAGGTTGTTTCCACTTAAATCCAATTCTGTGAGAACCAAAGCATCTCCTTTCAAAAGATCATTTGGGACGAACCCAGAAAATCTATTGTTGCTGAGTTTAAGGACCTGAAGATCATAAACAAAATTGAAGCCAGGTAATTCCCCTGAAAGCTGATTGTAGCTCAAATCCAGAACTTTCAAGTTCCCAAATGCCTGAGCTTCACCGCCACTTACTAGTGAACCCGTAAGTTGATTATGGCTAAGACTCAAGTACTTGAGCGACTCTGATATGCCAGGCAAAAACTTGTGCTGTTGAGAGGTAGAACTCACAAGTAAATTTCCACTTAAATCAACATATGTTGCAGTAGTAAACATTAAGAACTCTGGATCCAAAGTACCATCAAGCATATTTCCATGCAAGTCAAGAACTTCAAGGTTAGCCATTAGCTCTAATCCTTTTGTAATTTCTTTTGTAAACCCATTAAGAGATAGATTGAGGTACACCAAATTATTTAACTTGGTCAAAGATGAAGGAAGTGGCCCCGAAAGAGAGTTGTGGCTCAAATCCAAAGATTCAATTGACATGAGCTCTGAAATCGAATCGGGGATTGGGCCAGAGAAGTTGTTACCAGCTAATGACAGATTCTTTAAGCTTCCTACTTTTCCAATCTCTGGTGGTAAAGAGGAGGTGAATCGATTGTTTGAAATATCCAGATACTCAAGGCTCTTGAATTCACCAATTTTGTTTGGCAATTTTCCAGCTATTGAATTGTTAGCCATAGAGAGTTTCACAAGCATTGTGAGGTTAGCAAACACACTCAAATCTGCATCAGCAGATAAACCCAAGTTGTCAAGGACAACAGCTGCAACATTACCACCATTGCACATTATACCATTCCAAGATGAAGGGCAACCATTAAAATCAATGGATTCCTCATTCCATGACTGAAGTACATAACCCGTCGGATCATGCTTGATACCCTTCCTGAATTCAAGAAGGGTCAAAATGTCCTGAGAAGGAAGCTGCCCCATAGCAGAACCAAAACAAAGCACAAGTATAAAGTACCTAATTAGCTTCATTATAACACCAGAAGCTCTGCTAAAAAAAGTGACAAATTCCCACCAAAAAAATACAATTCAACTTCCAAGCTTAAAGAAAATCCAAAAGGGGGCAGCTGTAAGTATGAGGTTCACTATAAGTAGAAGCTCAACATCTCAAACCAACTTTCACAAGCTTATATCCATGACATTAAACCTCAATAACAACCATCACAGTTCAAAAGCAGTAAAACAGCAGCCAAAAAGTACCCAACTTCAACCCAAAATCACAAGAATCCTCCTTCAGCCAACAATATATGGACCAAAAACCAAATTCTGTCTAAAAACAGCAAAGCAAGATAGATTCAAGAAGAGCACTTTTCCAAAAACAGTAGCTGAAAGGAGGCAACGAGTGACTAAAAAAAGTGTAGACAGAACAAGTTCAGCATTTTCTTACCAAACAACACGCATTTTACCAAGAATGTAAGCTCAGTGACCAAAAAAGAAGCAGTCTTTTTCAAAGATTTACTGAAGAAATTCAGCTTCTTGCAATGATTAGAACTTTCTGAGTTATGTTGGAACCTCAGGTTTGCTCTCACATTCACCAACTTCCCCTCTTCTTTAATGCAGTGTCAACGCACTCAAGTGGTGGCCTCAAAATCTGAATTAAAGTACAAGAAAATGGAATGGACGAGCAAAGTGTTCAGCCCTTTAGAACTCTTGATAACATTACAAATGAAGTTCAAGAAAAGGTCCAAAACCAAAAGTGTAAAACCCTAGTGTTGGTTTTGAGACTATATGAATGAAAGAGAAGCCTCAAACACCCAGAAATGGCAGTGACACACTCAGCATTTGTCTTCTTCCTATTTCATGGACATATTTCTCTCTCTCTCTCTCTTACAACTCTCACTTTTTCTCTCTAAAAAGGACATTTTTGTTGGAAAACTCAATAAAGACCTCAAATAATTATGTCTCGTTTTATTCTTTGGAATTTTTATTTGGATTTTCTAATACTTGAATATTCTTTTTGGAATTGTTTATTGAAAATTTGAAATTTGGAACTAGTTTATTACAACAATTTGCCAACATTTTGTACTAATGTTTTTACGATTTTTATATTCTTTCTTATCTCAATATTTTTGCAATGTGTTCCTATTATATTTTAAATACTTAAGAGCATTGTATTTCAGAAATAAGGTTTGAGTATCAAATTATAAATTCTAATAAAAAATCAATTTAAAACCGATTTCTCCAAGTAAATAAACTAAATACCAACAACAAATCAACATGAGACCATTAATAGATGTACATATTATAGTTATTTCAAATTTTAGAAATCACATATATATGATATAAATTATATTTGTAAAACTCTTGAAATTATTATTATATACATTTTAATTTTCTTACAAAGTAAAGAGCTCGCTCTAAATCCAAATAATACTATTAGAAGTGAGGACTCATATATAAAAGTTCAATTGGTATGTTATTCTATTGTTTGGAATCTATTGAGACTTGAATAATGTATATTAAGTAGTAATTAACATTTACATCTTTCATTCCTTCTGAGATTAATAATTTTTTATTTGTTTAAAAGCTTCAATATTATGGGGGGGAANGGGGGGGGGGGGAAGGAGAAACAGCGGGAAATGGAGGGCGTTTTTGGCGTGATTTGTCAGTAAATTAGTATGAGTTTTTACCCGCGAAAAAAGCATTAGGAATCTTTTGTTTCATTGTGGACGTGAAAAGGATTTATCAAATCTAGTTATTTTAAGATTGTGTTATGTCCTTTTTATTGGGAAGTGATATTTGTGTAGAAGCATGGGATAGTGTGTTCTGTAGACATCACACTGGGTCCTACATTTTCCCTTTGACTAGGGTTTTTATACATTCTTTTTATTTTTTATTTTTTTTCCTTTTATGTTTAATTTCTGTCCGATAGAGTAAATTATTATTACTAGGCGTATTTCTTTTGAATATCAGTAGTTTTTCTATTATCTTTTGTACTTAAATTTCTATTATATGTTTTCTTGTTATTGTTACTGTTTTTTTTACTATTGTATTTCTTATAATTGTTGTGATTACGCTTTCTTTTTTTATTTTAGTATTTATCGAAAATAATCTTTTTATTTCCGTAATATACGGATAAGATTTTCATACACTCTATTCTATTCAAACTTCACTTGTGAAATTACATTCGTATATTTCATTTGAGACTACTGAGAGTCTAATCATCAAAACTAATTATTTATATGAATAAAAATATAGATTTTTGAGATTGGATATATATGTTTAGAAACTATATAAAAAATTAATAATTTAAAATACCTAAAAATATCATTAACAAAAATATATTCTTACTCTCAATGTAGTAACTGTATCATAAGAGTATAAATTTTATTGGCCGTGATTAATAAAAAATTGGCACTATTTAACAACCACCAAACTTACAAGCCACTGGTACTAGTGAAATGATTTTCATATAATAAATGTAATTTCAGTTCACTTTCTTCATTTTGGCTTGTCTCAATTCCTCATAATTTACAAAACAAAATGATACCCACGCTAAGAAACCTTTGCAAAAACCATCACAGTCCACATTATGACATTTAATTCCAAAAAATTGCATGCAAACACAGGGAATTGGTTTAATAATGTCTCCTTCTTTGTCCTTTGGCAGTTGGTACTACAGCATATCTAACTCCACTTTCAATTCTTTTCTTATGGATAACAAATACGGAGAAGGCCCCACTTATACCTCTACTCTGTTCATATATATCCTCTGTTATACTATTGGAATAGAAAGTTTCCGAATAAAAATAAATGAACCGTTTTCTTCTAGAAACCCAAAAGATTTTAATATAATATACGAAGTTGAATTAAAAGAAACCATCTATAGTTATGATTGATTTATAATGTGTTGGTCTATCAATTGTGCGCTTGATTCTTTCGACTATTTTCTATCTCTTGACATAAATTTTACAAAAATAATATTGATTCAAGTCATTCAAGTTAATGATTTTTTTAGAAATATAAAATTAAAAAAGGGTCATCTTTTTAAATTTGGTAGCTTTCTGTTAGGTGAAAATTATTTTTAAAAAATTTAATTAACGGTAAGATTAGATGTGACTCAATTGTATAACGGGAACAACACGCCAAAGTAGAGGGACAATCTTGTCCCTTTTCCCTAACAAAAAGTCAGAAGGCTATCAAACATTTGTTATGTAAAGGACACATATGTCTCATCTTAATCATGGACTATATTTTTCTTGACTTTCATCCTCTTATTAATTAGTCCTTAATTTGTTAATGCTATATCTTTCCCAATATCACTTTGAAGCTTTTATTTTCCTTTTCTTGTCACTTTTGCCCTTTAGCTTTTCAGAGTAGACGTTCATTCTTCTTTTTCCTTATGCCTTTTACAGTTTACACCCAGGTGGAGGATTTTAGCAGAAACTTTTGAGACAAGGGCCCAAGGTTTGCTAAGAAGATGAAAGGCCCGTAGCTCATGTCAAACTCTTTCCTTCGGCCATGGAATCCAAAATAGAGATGGGATAATTAAAGGATTTTTTCGTTCATATATATTATTTGAAATTTTATTACCAAAAATAATCACGTTTAGTTAATTATCCGATCTAAATAAATTTTATCTACAAAATATATATGCATTCAATAAGGGATTTAATTACATCATTTTCCTTTTTTTTCTCCTCTTCTCCTTCCTTATTTTTCTGCAATCATCACAGTCTCCACCTTCTTTTTTGCTATAGGCGCATATCGCTTGCTAGCCATTCTCATAATCAAATTCTCTTTTTAATTTGTTTGATTGTATATATTCCTTCATATATTTTTTTTATTTTTTGCCCATAATTGCATATCATATTCTTTGCTGCTTTGATAGCTTATCATTCTGGATGTATGTGTGCATTCTAATATTGGGGTGGGTTACACATGTGTAATCAGGGGCGTGTGATAATTCATTAAAGTTGGAGGAACTTAAATTGGATGTGGCGTCCTGATTCCATGTAATCATCATTCCTCTCCGATTTAAAAAGCATTTTGCATTCAACATACTCGTGAAGTTAATGGAAGCTATATCTATGATTTGCAGATTTTTTCCACCTATTTTCTCTTATATCACACTTAATACTTTCAGTGAATAGATTGGAATGCAAGACTAGAACTCTATAAGTTACTCAACATGCACGGAAAATTGTTTAACAAGTTTGTCTTTGTTTTTAGAGCACAACAAATGGGAACACATATATGATAAATTTGATGGTACGATAACATACAAATTTTTAAAAAAATATCGTAAAACTTTAATACAAATTCGATACATCTACAATATCATATAAACAAAAAAAAAGTTGTACAATTTATTTATAACTTATCAACAACTTTCATACATACTAAAAATAAATTTCACACAACTAAATATATAGTATACACTTATCTACAACTTTCATACATTATTTCTACACAGTTAAATACAACTATGATATCATACAATTTTTATACAATGTCTTTTGTATATTTTGTATATGATTTATACAAAGTAAAAATAAAATTCATACAACTAATTATATATTATACAACTTATCTACAATTTCATACATTATTTCTACCAATTATATACAACTACAATATCATACAACTTAAATACAATTTTTATACATGTATTGTTCAACTTTCATACAATATTTAAATTAAAAAAATACTATAAATAACATAATACAATTTTACTATAATTTTGTAAGTATAATGTATGTCATGTCTTCTTCTTCTTCTTCTCCTTCTTCTTCTCCTCCTTCTTCTCCTCCTTCTTCTCCTCCTTCTTCTCCTTCTTCTCCTTCTTCTCCTTCTCCTCCTTCTCCTCCTTCTCCTCCTTCTCCTCCTTCTTCTCCTTCTTCTTCTCCTTCTTCTCCTTCTTCTCCTTCTTCTTCTTCTTCTTCTTCGTCGAGTTTCAATTTGAAATTCAACCATCTTCTTCTTCTTCTTCTTCTTCGAGTTTCAATTTAAAATTCAGCCAAAATAAAGTCTAATATTCACCAAAACACCCTCAAAATTTAGATATAAACTCAAAACAGTATTCTCAATTGTTTGCAACAACACTCAATCCAAACAAATAATGGTTTTTGAAAACCCAAATTCGAATTCAAAGCTTCAAAATTTTTTAATGGTTGTCAATGGTGGAGAGTCAAACACCTTCAAATTTGATTGATTGACAATTTCAAATTGAACACCAATTGTGCAACATTAATGAAATTTGAACACCAATTATGCAACACCGTCAGCTCTACATTACTGGAATTCCAATAAGCATGAAATTGTTGCTCTCATTTTCTTTGCTCTACATTACTGAAATTAGGGGTAGAGAGAGAAAGAGTAGGAGAGAGAGGGACGGAGAGAGAGCGCAGGAGGGAAAGAGAATAAGGATGAGAAATAATAGATACTCATTTAATTCCTAAAGTGTATATAACTGGTAAATTGTATATATGATGTAATTAAATTGAAACTTGAGTAGGGAGAATAATAAAGTTTCAAATAGTATATAGAAATGTAAAAAATCCGATAATTAATGGGCAAGATTAATGTTAGCCCGCGGTCAAAACTATCTACATTCACTAGCCGTAAAAATATATAAAATTTATATGTTTTTTGGTATATGACATATAGAAATGTGTGTGTGTATATATATATATATTTTCCGATCATTATTTTGAGAGATGCTACACAATGTTATTTTTCCATAACTAATTAATAGTCTGATCCGTTTGGTCGAGCTTATTTTTAGCCAAAAGTACTTTTGTTTTTGTCACCGAAAGTATTTTCTTTTTAAATTAAAGTGTTTGACCTAGGACAAAATATTTTTGAGTAGAAAAGCTTAAAAACATTATCTTACCAACAAATCGTGGAACAGAATGGCTGCAATAATTGAAACTATCCAGTTAGCAAAATAATGTGATGCAACTTTTCAGTGGGTGATATATTAAGTATTTGAATTAGGATCACAAACCTCACCCTTTGGCTTACACAGCAATTGGTACCGCGCTGAGAATTAAAGGATTTATTAGGCCTGAATTCACTGCAAGGGACTAATAACGCGAAGAGTTGCTTTGTCATGGATATCTAACTGTTTTATTATTAATTAATAGCAGTTTATTTGCAACAAGTTAATCTTCTTTGCAATTTTATGAATAATTCAAGTATTCATGATCGCAATTTTCCTTCATTTATTCCCTTGTCCGAGTATTTAAAAGGTAACCTAAATACATAAATAGATCTGAGTATCCAAAAAAGTGAAATAAAGGTGTATATGAAACATAACTGAAGAAGAAAATCACGATCATGAAAAGAAAAGAACAAAAGAAAAAAGTTTGAAGTTTTAGTTGGAAAGGAAAACGCTTGAACAAGATTACAAGGATATAAAGTTCCAAAAAAGATGCAAAAACATTTATATCAAGCGGATTGTGTTAAAATTTGGCAAGTAAAAATTTATAGGGATATGTATTAAAATATAGTGAATATAGCACATTAATGAAACTAAAATGGCGACAAACTATTAACGGTCGAATATGTATACCTACAAAATCTACCAAGAATCTAGTTAACCATTAACATTAAATAAAAGTTTCTTATGAAAGTTATTCGTAATGGCGCGAACATCCTCCTTTCAAATACGCTATAAAATTTCATAATCTTCAAAGAAAAACCATTACGAAGGTGCAGTTGAAAATATGTTAATCATTTGATTCGTTTTTAAGTATAAAAGACTAAATAGAATAGTAGAATACATACGTACAAACTATTAATCTAATAAAATATCAACGAGAATTTAGAGTAATCAATTATATTAGATGATATTATCAAATCTTGTTAAAAGTTGATTACAGTCTCACCGGAAAAGCTACTTTAAATTACATACTTGCCCTTTGTGATAAATAGAAGGACAATAAGGATGGTAGTATCAGTTATTCCAACAGTTCCTTTGGTCGAAGCCCTGTGTGCCACTTCCTGCATCTCCGCCTCTGCCGCACTGGCGTTCAATCAAAGGTCATTTTTGAATTGTTTCTAACTTTTATATTTTCTTTCAGTTTTCCCTTTCCCTTTTATCATTGAATCTTTTACCCAAATTTCAATGTTTTTCTCATTGCAGGTAGTTAGATTCAAAGCATTTTTGTTTTATTGTTGAATGTTTTGGTTGTGGAATGATGCCAAATATTATTTACCTTGCATATGTCTATTGAACTTATAGAAATATTGCTATTGCTGAATCATAATTTATGGGTAACTCTCATGTTCAATTTTGAATTAGTCAAAAGGGTTTGTTTCAATTTGTTGTTTGTAGATGATTACCATCGCTGCTTGATTGAACTGCATTCATGTGATTTCTGATGATCTTATTTGGTTAACTGCTGGAGAACTGGCTCTTTGTTCTAATTGCCAGCAGTTTCCTTTGGTGGGCAATCTATAAGCCCAAAGAGTACAATTGAGACTTGTGGCATGCCATTGTAACCTAAACTTTTTTGGACCCATCAGGGCGGAGTTAGAGTATAGGAAGTGGGTTCGCACAACCCAATAGTTCTGGTTCAAATCCGGTATATGTCTTAAGAAATTCATCTCCTATGTACAAATTATTACTTAGAACTCATAGGCTTTAAATTCTGGCTCCGCCTCTAGTTTGGGTTATATGTTGGGAAGAAAAGATGGTGCATTATTTGATTGTATTGAAGGGAAAGGGTTAAAGGCTCTATCACAAACATCATTTCACGTCCAGTGGATACACTTGTGCAGATCCTTACCTGCACGGCTGCACCTGATACACGCGCATACTAGACCTAATGGGACATAGCTTTTTTCACATATTCTTGCCAGATTTGATGTTCCATTAGGAAAATGATGACATGAAAACTTTTGATAGCATAGCCCTCAGGGCTTTGTTCTCGCGGTAAGAGCGCAAAGCGTGATATGTAATTAGGTGCAAGTCATGGGTTCGAACCTCCCGTAGACAAAAGCATGTCATGTAAGTGAGAAGGGCAGAGAGCGGGGCCCGGTGGATATATTTCGAACCGTGCACCACTAGCCATCAAGGATTTCTTGGTTATGCAAGAAAATCTTTTGATAGCATAATTATATTGTCATGAACCAGATAACTGAATGGTATTAGCGATGCAACATCTTTCTTATTGTAAAGACGAAACCGTATTCTGAATACCTGGGAACTAGTTTCTCATAGCAATGCCCTTACTTAACTTGAAGGCGAGTAGTCTCAAGTCTCAACGGATCCTATCACTGAACCAAACTGATATTGAAGGAGCACTATATGTTCTTTTCTTGATAGGGTAAATGGTATTATTGATAAAATGGGAAAGGCCCCCGTATACGAGAGGTATACAAAAAAGTGGAGAATCTACAACAAAATACGATTCGCTACGAAAGACACCCAATCATCTATACAAGTAGGAATATCAAGGGTGCACCAAAAGCAATTAAAGACAAAAGGTTATTACTCAAGTGTACAAAATCATTTTCAATCCCCTCAAAAGCTCTTCTATTTCTTTCTCTATATACGAACCACATAAGAGCTAATGGAGCAACCTTCCATGCCTTTTGTTTTCTTCTCCTATGAAGGAGCACTATATGTATGACCTTGAACTTTTAGCAATGGAAACAACGATGAAATTAGTATAGACGACTATACCAAGTGAAAGCAAAACTTAAAGGAGAAGTTATTGGCTAATGACATCAAAAAGTGTGTGCTAAAAAGTGTAACATTATGCTAATTGAGTCTAGAAGTTATCAGAAAGACTTCCTTCTCCAATTTGAGGGACACATGGCTTTTTTTTCTTTCCGTTCACACATGGCTTTTAAGAGTTTGAATTTGGGATATGCATCAGTTATAAATTCCTTCTGACGCGTGGTCTATTACCTGTGTTCAGGTTCAGATATCGCAGATGATATTCAGAAATCCTACTTATCTTTCCTTTTTAAGCTTGAAGTCTTCCATCCTTCTGTTTGAGCACTAGCTTTCAACTTCTTATTGATTTGATTTCTTATCTCATTGCAAGTTTCTTCTTTATTTTCAGGAGTACAGCTGTGATAAAAAACGCTGATACTAAGTTGGATTGGATGTATAGGAGCACATCATTTTGGTAGATGTACTCGTAAAGAAGAGAAAGATTACTTCGTTCATATTAGTGCGTGGCTCAATTGCTATGCTGATACAAAATTATCTTCCTGGTTGCATAGAAGCTTCTTGTGCGACCTCTTTCTCATCTGAGATCACAAAGCAAGACTCATGTGACTGGGTGTCTGGTGCTGAATCGTTGAAAATGAGTCCTGAAAATGATGAACGCCCTCTTGATGGCTGTAGAAAATTTAATTCAAAGGATGGTGATCCGTGTTCCTTAAACAGTGTAGATGGTTCACGACCTTCAACTTTCAGTGCAATGTCTGGAAGTCCTAAGCCCATTGTATATCGTAGGAAAAAGTTCCGAAGCACTCTCACTACTTCTTCCATTGAAACATCAGCTGAAGTTAGGCCTAGCAATGGATGTCCTTCTGAGCTTTGTTCTGAGGTCCATTTAGGAACTTTTAAGGAAGACTTTGCTGGAGTTGCAGTTGAAAACGTAGCTACTGCAGCTCCTATTCTGCTTCCTGCTGAGTGTAATAGAGGGAACCTTCTTTCTAAATCAAATTCTTGTGATGGTAGACCTGAAGCAGAAGAGCAGTGCTCTGAAGCAGCATCAAGAAGTGATATACAAAGGACTTCAGATTTTTGCATAAATGATAGCCATTCGTCGTTGGACTTTGATTCTTCTTCATTGAAGACTGATGTGGGTGATGCCAGTGAATGCTCCTCATCTGGTGCTTTAGTTCCTGAAGGATTGGATGATAATATGCCAGAAAAGGATATATGCATAGCAATTCTTAGAGGTTCTGGGTTGCTTGAGAAGGTCCCATTTACTGAGCTCCGCATGTCCGCTAAAGCCTCTGGTACCAGTACTGACAATTGCTCTTTAATCTCATGCAAAGCCTGTGATTGTTCAGATACTACATTGAAGATGCTAATCTGTGATAATTGTGCTGATGCATATCATTTATCTTGCTGCAATCCCCGTATAAGGAAAATACCTCGGGATGAGTGGTTTTGTCAATATTGTTTGATTAAGAAGCGAAAATTACTGGAGAAATCAACTTGTAAATCCCTAAGTGGGCCCGTCGAAACTGAAAGCTCTAGCAACTTATTGTCTGAAGGTGAATCAGGACCTATATCTCTCATGTTGAAGGACACCGGCAGATATAGAACCTGCGTCCGTATTGGCAATAATTTTCAAGCTGAGGTTCCTGACTGGACAGGTCCAGTGATAGAGTATGTTCGATATATCATTTTTTCATTTTGTGGATCATCCTGTTTACTTAGGGAAGTGAAAATGATGATATAGCTTTAAATGGTTTTATCACATAGGAAGATAAACCTCAATGATTGCTCATCCTGTCCCTTCCTGTTGCAACCATTTGTACTTGTCATTTTCAGTTCTGTTTTATGGAGTTAATAATATTATTGATATGATGGGGGATCCCAACATACAAGGTGTTACAATGTAGAGAATTTGCACAAAAAAACATGATTCTCTACTAAAAGAACTCACTCGCCAATTCTAACTGGGAAATTGTATTACATACACAGAGAAAAAAAAAGAATCATTAATCTGTGTGAGGGAATTTGCTAATCCTTTAAAAGCCTTCTGTTTCTCTCTTTCCATGTTTCCACGTGACCGCTGAAATAGCTATTTCTCATGTTCTTCTCTCTGCCTCTTCGATGGTTCCATCACAATTTCATAACAGACATATTCCCACCATACGCCATCGCCTATATGCAGCGGTGCAATTCCACAATCAAGCAGTAAGTAGTTAACATCCTCTTCCGCTTGTTTCACATTAACCACCAACTGGCATCAATCGACCTTCTTCTCAAATGCTCTACTGTAAAGATTTCTGTCGAAGCTGCTCTCTCTGTGAAAAAGCAAACTTCCTTCGGTGCTGTCTGGATCCATCATTTAATGTTGTTTTCATCTCTGCTACTTCATTAATGTTGGACAACTCCTGGTCTGCTCATTGGACCTACCTAATGAAACTCTCTGTGCAAAGAAAGAAATCTGCGGAGATACATTTTTTTTTTTGAGATGGTAACATATTGTATATTATAATAAATCAGTACATAGGTTGTACTGAAACCATATTTACAAGTGGGTAGCCAAAAGAAAAAACTTGGTCCTCAGGCCTAACAAGATTCTAGGACATGTAGGATTGAAACAGTATCTTCTTTGTAGATCTGTTTACACCAAAAGCAAAAAAACAAAACACAATTAAGCTTGATCTTCTGCACAGAGTTTCTTCTATCCTCAAAACATCTGGAATTCCTTTCTTTCCAAATTGTCCACCAAATACATGTTGGGACAGTTCTCCATCTATCTCTGTCTCTTGCTCCAGATACAGCTTCATCCCAACTGAAAAGAACTTCAGTAATCTTACTAGGCATTGTCCAAGCTATGCCCCTGAGATTAATAAAGATCTTCCATAACTGGTCAGTTATCTTGCAATGTAAAAATAGATGGCTAACTGTCTCAACAGCTTCTCCACATAAGTGACATCTTGAGCACAATTGAATCCCTCTCTTTATAAGATTGTCTTGTGTCAGAACAGCCTCCTTTACTAGTAACCAAGAAAAACATGCTACCTTATAGGGAATCTTGATTTTTCCATATATGCTTCCAAGGCCAGTTGTTAATCTGCAGGTTAGCTTGATTCAGGATCTTGTGTGGTGCATTCACCTTATAGATGCCTCTGTTATGTCCCTGCCACCTTATTGTGTCCACCCCACTCTGTAAACCTATGAATCTTTCTAGATGTTTGTAGAAGTCACTCATTCTGGCCACCTCCCAATCATTCAAACTTCTTCTAAAAACAAGTGTCCATCCTTGGGGGTGGGGGGGGGGGGGGGAGGACCACATTTCAGCTACTGTGTTGTGTTGATGTTGTGCCAGAACATACATATCAGGGAAGAGGTCCTTTAAGCATTCATCTCCCAGCAAGTTATCTTTCCAGAAGGAGGTGTTATTGCCATCTTGCACTTTGATGGATGAGTGGTTCTTTCGAATAGGCCAGAGTGACCCGATGGATCTCTATAAGCTAACTCCATGTGCTGTATTTACTTCCTTTTTTATCCACTTGTCTTCCTCACCATATTTGGCTTTGATCACATTACCCCATAAGGTTTGGGATTCTTGAGAATACCTCCATAACCATTTCATCTTGAGAGCGTTGCTATGATCCTTCAAATTCCTGATGCCTAGTCCACCATGAGCTCTGCCAACTATAAGAGATTTCCACTTGACTAAATGAAAAACCCTTTTTTCTCCGTTCCCTTGCCACAAAAAGGTTCTTCTTAGTTTGTCCAATCTCTGTACGACTCCTGCAGGAATAGGAAAGAGTGACATCATATGTTGGGAGTGCATCTAAAACTGAGTTGATGAGGGTGATTCTTCCTCCCATTGATAGGTACTGGGATTTCCATCTGGACAGCTTCTTCTCACACTTTTCAATAGCACTGTTCCATATCTCTTTGGATTTAGATTTGGCACCCAAAGGCATGCCAAGATAGACAGTAGGTAGGGTTTCTACTTCACCTCCCAAGATTAGTGCCAATTGTTCCATATCAGGCATTTCATTTATTAGGTAAAGATGGCTCTTTTTCCAATTAACGTGAAGTCCTGAAATCCCTTCAAACAGTACTAGAATAACTCTTAGAAACCTCAGCTGCTCCTTTTCTGCATCGCAGAAAATTAATGTGTCATCAGCATATTGAAGGTGTGTGATCTCCAGACTATTGTTTCCACTTCTAGCTACCTCAATTCCTTTGATCCACCCATTGCTTTTTGCTGTTTTAACCATGTTATTCAGACCTTCCATGACTATTATGAAGAGAAAGGGAGATAAAGGATCACCCTGCCTTAAACCTCTATGGGCAGGGAAAAAACACTCAGTAGATCCATTTATGAGGATTGAAAATCTGACAATGGAGATACTATATTTCGCCCAGTTGATCCTTTTACCCCAAAACCCATTTGGCATAGCATATTTAGCAAGAAATTCCAATTTACATGATCATATGCTTTTTCGATGTCTAGTTTACAAAGAATTCTCGGCTTCTTCTATTTAGTTCTTGAATCCAGCTTCATTGGCAATCAAAACAACATCCATTATTTGCCTTCCTTTGATGAAAGCCATCTGTTGTGAATCCACCAATTTCTCCATCACTCCTTTAAGCCTCTCTGTCAAAACATTTGAAATTAGCTTGTATACACCCTATCAAGCTTATAGGCCTAAAATCTCTCAGTTCCTTTTCACCTACCTTCTTGGGGATCAGGGAACTTTAGAATGTCTAGAAAATGTTAAAGCATATGGTGGCATGTTGTTTTGTGCATATACAACTCAAAATGCTAGCTGTTCTTTTTTTCTCTTATCTCATTATCTATGATTCCATACCTGCTAGTGCTAGCACATCTTTCCTTTTTCTGAAACTTAAGTAATGCTTGAATGCTTGGTTGGATATTAATCCTCAGGTTTTTAGTTCAAAATGGATAAGCATTAGTGGTGATAACTATGTCATATGCATGTTTAGGTTTCTCTTTATACTGAGGAAGCCTTATAATGCTCACAGGTTTCATGCTCCATATGTCCTGATAATTTTGCACTCTAATAACTGAAAATCTTGCATATCATGGAATGCTGTTAATGTTGGCTGTCTTTATAATTGGTTCCTCTATTTTGCACTGTTCCTATATTTTGAGCATGGCTGCTGCTTTATTTTTGATAATGAGATTTGATGCAGTGAGGTTGATCGGTTTGAACCATTAGAAATCAGGCCTTCCAAGTATCTCAGCTTGCATGTAGGTTCTACTCCTGAAATCTATTTTTTCCATACGATTGTCTATTCAGTTCTAGGATAATTACTTACAGAAATTGTATTGTTCAGGAATGCTCTTCTAACAATCCGTCAACGTTTAGTTCTATTGGCAATTGGCTTCAGTGCCGGCAGGTCATTGAAGGTATTGGGGAATATGTGGATGGAAGTATATGTGGGAAGTGGCGTAGGTAATCAGCTGACTCATTGCACTTTTTACTAGTGAATGTTTCTTTGCTCCAGCTTTAGGTTTTTCAAGTGGATGTTAATTTTGGACGGTTTCATGGAAATTGTTTTAGCTCTCTGAAATGGCCAATTACATGTTTCGAGCAGATTAATTTGCATTTGTTCCCTTTATTTTTTCTCTCTATTAACTGGAAGGAACACTAGTCAGGAAAATGGACAAGTGAAGATGGAATTTGGTGCCTCAAACAATTCATATATCTAGGCTTGTTGTTCCACGAGGATTCAATGCTAGATGAAGATGTTATACATAGATTAAAATTGGATGGTTGAAATAGGAAGTGTCACCGGGATATCATTGTTGGGAAGCGTGTCAGGCTGATAGAAGGGAAAAATAATTAGAAGAGAATGGCAATATATTGCACAAGAAGATTTACGTGCTTCAACAATTTTGCCTACTCCACGGCCACACAAAGAATAACTTTATTGATACCGAGAGAAAAAGAAGAATGTGAGGGATGATTTACAAACGAAGAGAAAGGCTCTTTTATAGGCAGAGAGTATGCGGAAGGAATTTTTTTTATAGCAAATATGAAAATGCTGCATTACGACACCGTAATTTGTGAGCCGATTCTTTCCTTCACATTTATGCAGCCCACCAATTTTGACTTTTTCTTTCTTCTCTCGTACTTTCTTTTCAATCTTATTTTTTCTCTTTGTCTTTTTCCACTTTTTTGTATTCTTTCTTTTACAATGGATAGGATTTGTTCCCATCAATCATGTGATAGGAGGATGTCTACTGAAGTAAAATGTTAGTTTTATAGAACTATTATAAGACCGTCAATGTTATATGGGAATGAATGTTGGGCTGCTGAAGTCCAACACATCTACAAGAAGAGTGTCACAGTAATGTGTATACTAAGGCAGATGTGAGGTCACACAAGATTAGACAAGATAAAAAATCACTACATTCGCCAGAAGGTGCGAGTAGCGTGGATCTCCAGGTGCACTGGTGTGTAGGTGTGAGATCATGATGAGTTAAGGTGTTAAAAAGGAATGAGGTAGACATAAAATCATATGGAAGGAAGTTTGCTTGAAAGACCTAAGATCTGTTCGAATCAATCCAGAGTTCCAAAAGATAGGACACAATGGAACAAAAAATTTATATAGGCAATGCCAATTCATTAGGAATATTTTTTAGTCATGCTAATATGTTTACTTTAGGTTCTATGCTTTCCAGGAGTCTTTTAGCCCTATTAGAGGTTCTTATGTCAGTAGAAAATATAGAGATGTTATAAGTACATCTAGTTTTTGTTTTGTATAATGTTAGCTTGAGATGAATTTAAATGAGGAACATGGTTATCGAGGATTCACATAGCCGACCCCAACTTATGTGGGACCGAGACATAGTTATTGTTGGTAAAGACTGAAGTTTCTTCCATATTAAAATAGTACTAGAAATTGGTTCTTGCCCATCTAAGTTCCCTTGTTGATGGAGTAGTTTCCCATGCACCTTTTTGGGCTCGCCTGACCACAACAAGATTAGTCTTACATGTATCCTTTCTTAGTCACACCGCTATTCAAATGGAAGAAAGTCCCCGAGCATATTCATTCATCAGCGAAGCTATCCTATTCCTTCAGAGCCCTTTTTCTTCGGATAACTCTTTAATCAAAAGATCAAAATGGATATACTTGCCACCTCCTCAGGTTTCCCCAAAGCATATGGATGCTGGTAAATGTTTCTTCCCATCTTTCTTCAGAATTATTCTATCTTTTTCTGGAAATGCTATCTGTTCTGCATTTGTTATATATCCTCCATAGAAGCTACTTTTTTNCAAAAGCAGAAGCATAAGCAGTTTTGACTTTTCTTCTTACCAAAAATACTCTTAACAAAATATAGTATATACCAAAATAACCGTTAAACCTAATACTTAGGATATTAATGTATAAATATTTTTTTATTATTTTTACTATAGCTTTCTAATATATAGTGACTTTAGGGGTGAATGCTTTTATATTGTTGAATGATATTTAATATATTTAACTTGTATTAAAAGAATTAAGTACTTTAAAATTTTATTTTCATATTTACTTAAATAAAATGAAAAGATTTAATTATTGCATGTGATAAAAAATTTTACGATTATTTATTTACTTATAATATTAACTATTAAGTATATCTATTCATGTCCTTATTCGTAATTTTATACTTAAAGCTTAAAAGCACTTTCTGAAAAGCTTGGCCAAACACAAATTATTGCTCAAAAGTGATTTTCAGAGTGATTAGACAAAAACACTTCTAAAAATAAGCTGATTTCTCCGGCTTGGCCAAACAGGCTATAGGTCAGGTTGTTCTTGTTGCTATAGAAGGTAGAGGCATTTTCTCTTCAAGAGACACATGATACTTTAACCAAAATTTACTCCACCCTCTACCTAACCCATTCTATTGGATTCTCACATTCCAGTTTGCAGCTTGCCTCCCAATTTGATAGCAAAAGGGAATTAAACTCCAAGCACTAACCACCAAAATCCCTATTCTACTTTACTTATCCCATAGAAGCCTATTTCATTTTTCGAGTTGCTTGATCAAGTTAACCACCCACTTCAATTCTTCATTCGTCAAGAAAAATTTCCCAGAAGTCATGACGCCTCCGATTAACAAAAATCCTCCCCTGCAACTTGATACCGATTTTGAATCTCAAAGTCTTCCTCTCACACATTGTAAGTCACATGAGATTAAGCTGTATCAGTAGCTTGATAAGAAAAGTGCTGAGATCAGTGATAAGCGAAAGTGGTTGTAAAAAGGGAAGTTCCCATATGGAAGCACCCAAGAGTGGGTGCAAACCTTGGAGACAAGGGTTCAAAACTCAGTTGAGACAAAAACACTAGGTAATTTCTTCCCCTCTGCGTAAGCTTGGTCGACAAAGTTGCTCGGTACCTTTGTTGATGGGAGATAGCAGGTACATGGTGTAATAGTCTAGGTGCGTGCAAGCTGGTCTAGTCAGTATCATATTAATAAAAAAACAGGGAAGTTGCCATATCAAGGCATCCTGGGTAATTCCTCTCTTTAATTTCCATTCACACTTCACTGGGATCATGTTATTTTGTCTTTTCTTTTGTTGGAAATATTCATGATATTTTGTTTTTGTGTTAATTTTCATCCATTAGGATGCCTAATTTGCAACTTGGTGTTATCATGTCAGGGCCCCACTATTTGAAGTTCAAAAAGATGACTGGGAGTGCTTCCGTGCTGTCCTTTGGGATCCACCACATGCAGATTGTGCTGTACCTCAAGTATGTGAGTTTTCAGTCCAAATATTGTGTTCTACATCCTGTCTTCGAGTAAACTCGTTTACTTGCTTTATTCCTTTCCACTATCCTTTCTTGCTTTGGTTAGCCATGGTTCTTTTTATTTTATTTTTGTTAGTTGGAGAACTATTTTCTTGTTAGAATTAAGACGTTTGGTTCCAAAGTTGTCTAGTTGTTTCACAGGTTTTATGCTGGTTAATGAAAGTAAAAAAGATTTACATCTTTGAATTTATGTTTGAAGAATCATGCAAGGTGCTTATAGCTTCAGTATTCTTCGCCAACTATGATCTGATGGGAGATACTTGTGTTTTACTGTAATAGCAAGTGTAAAAATTTTTTGGGCTAGTATATTTGCAACGTTTGATTATCTTGCAAAACTGTTCTTCCTTCCCTAAAAATGGAGGTTTATGCTGAATCAGATAATACCTGACTAATTTTGGCTTGGGCTCTTATATCTTCGGAATGACAAAGCGATTGATAATCTAAATGATTTTTCCCAGAAGTAGAGTGTATGTGTATTGAAAATCCTACAAGTGCCAGAACATTGATATGGTTACTTGCTGCTATCTTTTACTGCTTTGGTTTGTTCTTTTTCCATATTCCCATTTCACTGAGATCCATCCTTATTAGTATTCCTTAAATTGCTTTTTAATTGCTGTTCATTGTCTCACTCTCAGGAACTAGAAACGGAGGAAGTTCTAAAGCAATTGAAGTATATAGAGACGGTATATCATGAAACCTTGCTATTGCATTCTTTTCGCATTTTGGCAAAGAAATCAACTTATATACTTTCTTTTGAAAGAGGTGTAGGTGATAACTAATGTTGCCAAGATCAGATCCAATCAGCCACAATTATATTTACTACAAGAATATTTTGTTGTGTCACATCCTTCTAAAACCAAAAGATTTTTCAACTGCAGTTATATTTCTCAAATATTTTCGCTACATTATCTGTTTAGTATATGTGCTAATGCAAATTCATGGAACTTTTTTATTTTGTGTACTCGATGTGGTTTCTGCAAGCTATCGTTTTCTGAATTCTGCTGTCTCTGCCTCTTGTATACTGAGGTTTTCCATTTGTTATTAAAATTGTTTTTTAGTTGAAGAAATTTTTTCTAAGTTTTTCTTTTTGGTGATTGTATTATATGCTATCCATCCTTTCCTTTTTACTTTCTAGTGGAGTAAGGTCTCATGGTCCAACGACTGCTTCCCTTTGCACAACTGTAACACAGCAGGATTCTGGCCCCTTTTCGCTTTTAAACAGCTCAAATTTTGAGAAACTAGGATTTACATTTGCCAGAATATGGTTTCCTGAGACAAGGAAAAATAAGCTGGATGGTAATGAGTTGCATTATGCTTCTTATCAACTGTTAATCGCATGCCCAAACATAGGAGATCTGCGCACCCTCATTAAGAAAATTTTGTATCTAAAAAGTTGTTTTAATTATTTTTTATTTACTATTTTTATTTCCTTTGTGAACGGAATATCTGAATTGCCAGAAAAAGGGGAGCCAAATTTTTAAGTAGTTTCTACAAATGATCTTTGCCATTTTATCCTGATAAATTTTGTTCAGTGTGCATTGCAATACTCTCTAGACCGACTTGTTAAGATATATAATATTGAACGTAGTGTTGTTCTTCTGTTTAGTTGAAACCCCGGCTGGCGGTTAAGAGGCGCAAATTGGTTCAAACCTCGGGTGCTAGCTCACGGTGCTTCACAGAGAATTGAGAAGATATAGGCTTCATGTACGGAAATGTTCATCTTGTACATTTAAGTATACAAATTTTGGACATTTGATTATGTACTACATGAGATTCTCATCACATCACACTGATGTAATTGCTTCAGAAACATTTGTGCAATTTAGAAGGTGCACTGAATCAATCAGCTGCAACTCGATTTGAGTTTCCTGGCCACACTTCGTCTCTTAGTCCATTTATATGTTCTCTTTATGGGGCATTTACTTTTTGCATTGTGAGGGCTGACAAATTAACATTTCAGGTGTGATGAAGTCACAAATTAACTCTATATGTTCTCTCCATCCTTGTGTCACATACCTGTAATGCCTTGATGATTTCGTGAGGCCCTGATTTGTGATTGCAGAGTAGAGAGCAGGTGTGGGGAAGGCAAAGTGAGAGCAAGATAAGGGGAAGGGGAATTTTTACTTGTGATAACTTCGTGTTGGTGCTTTTTAGTTTCTATTTTTCCTTCTGGTATTGGTAGTTTTATGAACAGGAACCTACTCTAGGGTATTCTGTTGAATAGCAGAATTTATTTGCAGCTTCCAGCGGAGCAACCTTCTTCTCTGTCGAGTTTGTGGCAGCTGTCCCCTGAACATTTGGTATCTCTGAGTCACTCTTCCAGGTTAGGAACTTATGGTTGTGCACTGCAGCGCGAAAAAAACATGAGATCTCCAGAAATTGTAAGAGGGGCTTCTTTCAGAATTCACGAGTCTTGCTTGTGGTTCATTAGTATTTGATACAGTATATCTTGGAAGGCCAATTTTAACCTGTGGAAGAAATGATGTGTGTATCATTAGAGCCAGAAAAACACAAAGGTAGAAAGAGGGATGAACATAGATGCATTCACATCCAGTATTTCAGTTGTAGTTTGTAACGATTAGTAGTAAATATATACAAACGGTTAGCACCTTTATCATCGTTAGTGAGTAGCTGCGTAGTTTCCCTTCATCTGCAATAACGTTAAGAAGCATATTCTTTCAACATGATCCATTATGTGCAAAGTAGTTGTAAGTTTCTTGGGGAAACCTGAAATCTAGAATTTTTGCGTAAACTTATACCATCTTGATAAGGCTTGTGATAAACAAAAAGGTTTCGATAATTTATGTTTTCAAGATTTATACTGCCGGAGTACTTAATTTTTGCACCTATGATTTTCTCACTTTTTTCTTTTTTACTTCTCTTTTGCCTCAATGCTTAATATTCAGGTATATTTTCTAGAATAAAATGAAGTGTTAGAAGAGAATCACAAAAAAAAAGCATAACAAGAATGGTGATGGAGTGTTACTTATCCACACACAAAAAAAGGAATGGTGATTAAGAGTGGAAGATCAGAGCTCTCAGTGTTATCAAAAGCGAAAAGCGCAAAAAAAGCTCTAAGGTCTATTGGGGCTTTAAGCGCAAATAAAGCGTGGGCTTAAATGAAGAAAGACGCAAATGGAGAAAGACTACAAATATGTATGTGTAGTCCAAGAGTAATATCTATAAGCATGAATACCAAATATATGGATAAAGAAATTGAAGAAAATTTACGATAAAGTGAAATATTAATTATTTAATATTGTGTCTTCCGGATTACGCTCGTTAGCTAGGAAAATTATGCCTTAGAGTCTTGATGACAACACTGAAGCGCCCTTTAAGCGAGATGAAGCACTCAACATATTTTGAGCCTCGCTTTTCAGGCTTAAGCGCGCCTTTAATAGATCGCTCACCTGTGGGGCAAATGAAAGGGAATTTCTTCAAAACGAATGTCCATTGAGAGGACACTCAAATTTAATTATCCCAACCCAAATTGGAAAGAGAAAAGATAAAGGACATTGCGCTTGGCTTTTTGCTCTAAGGTATGTATTTAAGTGTTTATACCAAACTAAATAATTTAACTTTAAGAAACAAGTAAAAATACATATCACTTAATTACGTTTTAAGTAAATATTGTGTATGAAACTGTGTACAAAAGACTGTCTTCCATTCATTAGCCATATTGAGTAAAGTTATGGGCAATTCACTTATAGATACTGCCCATCAAAATCCAACAGTACAACCATAAAGAAATGATCGAGAGTATTGTATGTGCAAATTTCCTTTAAGCTAATAAGCCAGTGGGGATTCGCCCCAGTGACATTAGGCACTATCTCATTTTACCGGACATAATATTAGTTGTCCATAAAACAAAACGTTGTTGAATATAATGCAGTGAGGAAATTTGGACGTATCAATCATATCCACTTTCTTCAATTCAAGACTCAAAAAGCAGTTAAAGAGAATTGTACATACAACTGTTAAGAGGAAACGTGCCATCACACTAGATACCATTTCTCCACTGAAATAGAAGCAAATTATGTATATAATACATCCCAATTCATCAACTTAGTGGCATTCTCTTGAACATAAAGTACATACAATAATAAAAGAATTGTTTAGTCCTGAGCAACAAGGATTCAGCTGGGAAAAAGAAATTGAAAATCTAAACTGAGGAAAAGAATACAGCATGAAGGTATTACCAAGGATCTTCACATGCTAAGCTCCTTCAGCTTAATGAGCCATGTCGAAGCTGATTGAGGTTATAGTGGAAGTCCTTATAGACGCGTGTGACAAAAAATGGAAAGAATTTCAGGCCTATAACAGTCCAGACGTTACGATCAAGTTTCTTTTGTTTTGGATCTCACCTTCCATTTTGATTGACGAATTGCGAAAAATCATCTACTCCAGATGCCATGGCATCTGTTGCAGATTCACCCTCTTCTTCTTTGGTTTTTGAATCAACATGAGTCTCGTCTTCTGAATTTTCAGTTCCTCTCTCCTCAACGGTCTCCAAAGCACGAATATCTGAAGCAGAGTCTTCCCCTGCATTCTTCCGCAGCCAAGCCTCATGAAGTTGTAACACATATTCCAGGTGCCATAGGACTTCTCCCATTGTTGGTCTGCTCTTCCCCTCGTCCGCTAGACATTTCTCAGCAATTTCTCCAAATTTCATCAATGACTCGGGGGAATAATTTCCTGAGAGTTGTGGGTCAACGATCGTTTCAAGCTTTCTTTGTCGTTGAAACCGCATTGCCCATTCTGCAAGATTAATCTGATCTCTTGGTAAGCTTGGATTTATAACAGGGCGTGCACAGAGAACTTCAAACAGCACAACACCAAAGGAGTAAACATCAGATTTCTCAGTCAACTGCTGCCGCCTGAAATACTCAGGATCCAGATAACCAAAACTTCCTTTCACTGCTGTACTGACATGAGTATGCTCCAAAGAAGGGCCAGTTTTAGATAGCCCAAAATCCGCCATTTTCGCTACAAGATTCTCGTCTAACAATATGTTGGTTGTCTTGACATCCCTATGGATGATTCCACGCTCTGACCCTGTATGAAGGTAATGCAGACCACGAGCCGAACCAATGCACACCTCTAGTCTTTGCTTCCAACTTAAGGATGGTAGATCGCTGCCAAAGAGATGACTCCTTAGTGTTCCATTGGCCATGTACTCATAGACCAAAATCATTTCATTCTGTTCATCACAGAAACCTATCATGGAGACCAAATGCCTATGCCTTAGCTTAGAAAGCATTTCGATTTCTGTCTCAAATTCTTTCAGACCTTGCTGAGATTGAGGATTGGCTCGTTTGATTGCACCAAGTGTGCCATCATCGAGCTCTGCTTTGAAAACCTTACCAAATCCTCCCACTCCAATCACTAAGCTCTCGTCGAAGTTGTTTGTGGCTGCTTTAATCTCTGCTAGAGTAAACCGCCTTCCAGATCTTAGAGTCCCAAGACTTTGATATTGTATTGATCCCTTACCATTACCATTACCAGTGCTGGTCACAGCAGCTCCGTGAAGGAATAAAGGCCTCCACCCAGCTTCGCTTTTCTTCGTGTCGTCTTTGCTTCTCCGCCTTCTACATAGCCGTATAATCAGCATGATTAAACCTGCAACAATGGCAATGGATGCAATACCTGCTCCAATTCCTATCCAAAGGATTAAATTTTTTGAAGTTGTTTTTTCTGGAACATCCTCGTATTTCTGTACATAGGCAAGATTACCATTCCGGCTCAGCTTGAAAACCTCCAGACCATTCAAAAGAGCATCAGTGCCTGCAGAACCAGTTGTTGTATCGGGACCAAGTTGCACCCAAAGGCTGCTGCTTTTCGAGGGCATCGCGTCAAAGTAATCCTCATGGTACGCCTTGTTCATTCCCCCAGCTCGTGAGAAAATGTCGTAGTTGTCAGCAGCAGTTTTGTTATTTATATAGATTTTGAAGATCCTTTGATTTGGTTTATTATAGTCAAACTCACAGAAATGTAAGCGCACAAGGTAATCAAAATCCGGATCCACTTCCAATTTCCATGACATGTTCAACCGCTTCTCCATGACATCGGTGTTGCTCATAATTCTTGCTGTTTCATACACAAGAAGAGGCGCAATAGAGGTGTTGTTTGGGGAAGCATAGGTAATGTTGGAATGGTTTTTGGCTTCTGCACCTGCATCTGCAATGATCATATAGCTTGAATCCGCCTCCCACATCCTCCTCAACCCTGAATCTCTAGTGGATTGAATTGCTGAACCACCAACATTCAACCTGTACATAGTTTGAATCCCTCGTTTACTTAAATTTAAAGAACTGTTAGCACCATTGCCACCGACTTTACTGATGGAGTCAACAAATAGCTTATCAGTCACAGGAATGATCTCTATGGCATTAACAAATCCAAAAGAACCTTTGTTGGGACTAAACTCCAACACAAAGACATTAATATCGGAAGTCACAAAATACTCCTTCACCAATGAGAAAACACTTGAATTGCCTCCGGAACCTTGCAAGTACAAATTCTTGTGCAAAATCTCACCAGCAACATTAAACTCCGAAACCAACTTCAAACCATTTGCAGCAACAGCAAAGTAGGACTCATTCGCATCGTGATTCCCGAATGAAAACGGATAGAAATGGAGCCTAAGGAAATAACTACCAGGTGCTATTTGGAAAGTATAGTTAACACTTTCATCAAAAAATCTGGCAGTTTTATAGAGTGGCTCATAAGATGAGTCACCATTAAATGAAGCAGTTGTTGCCTCAATACCTGGTGAACTCAAAGTGACATTGTTGCCAGAGGCAGAATCACCTATCCATTTACTACCATCCACATTCACACTGGAATTAGTCCCACAATTTACCAAAAAAGTCTTTGTTTGAGCTTCTCCAAATTCAACAAACACAACTAATATCAAAACAAGAAACTGCCCAAACACCTCTCTGCCTTTGACTTTCATAACTCACTATCTCAATACACCCCCAAGTTAAATACACCCTCAGCTTCAAAACTGCAACCACCAATAGTTTGTTTCAAAACTAGAGAAATTTTCAAATATATGAAAAATCCCTAAGTTTCAATCATGTCAATCACTTTCTACCCGAAAACAAAACAATTTATAATCTGTTGCTTAAACCTTGTAAAATCAAAAGTGAGGCATAAAAATAAAAAATAATACCTTCATCAATCTCTCACAGGCAACTCAGAAGCTCAACAATATGGGAAAATAACCAAAAACCCACAAAGAAAATGCCTCCAAAATGAACAGCTTCAGCTCAGAAAAAATAAAAATCCAAATCAGCCGGCAGATCTGAAACCAAGAAAATGGTCAAAAGGTTGAATCTTGGAGACAATGGTAATCAAAAAAATAAATTGCCAAGAATGGAGATGAACGAGTCCAAGGACAGATTACCTAAAAATAGTGATTATAGGGGAAAGAGCTTCTTTTTTATTTTTTTAAATTTTTTTCAGAGAAACAAAGAGAGGAGAAGGGAAACATGGGTAGGCTGGAGTTGTTTGAAACAGACTGGAAACATTCATCATATATTACACTGTCTGTCTTTTTCTTTTCTTTACCACCATATCTGTATTACATACTACTATTTTATTACTCCATCAGTATTTGTTGTAACTGCTGTAACAGCCATTCTGGAAATAGCCTTAAAACTAGATACTCTTTACTGCTAGTATCTATTTTGACATAATTCATTACATTTTTACTTTAATTTGCCGTATTCTTCATAATTTGCAGCCAAAATCCTTTTTGGCAGGATTTTCGTTTAAATAAACAGATTAGAAATTGCTGGAATTTCCATTTTTCCTTATTCCCTACGAAACAAGTTGCATTTTAATACGTCAAGATTTGACTGTTAGTTTAAAAGAATGGAAATACAATTCGAAATTGCTTAATTCCGTTCTTGACTTTTAGCTTATTCGTACCATTATAATTAATCCTTATTAATGCTGTAAAATAGGTGATTCCATATGTCTCAATTTTTCGACAAAAAAAGAGAAATTAAAAAATAATCAGATTTATAAGTGGTCATTCAAAAATAGTCACAATTTCATAATTAAATATAACAACTTTTCATGTAAAGATAAATTTGAACGAAAATATTGTTCAAAATCCAAAAAATACTCCAGTATAATATACCGGTCCAACATAATATGTTGGAAGTTCATACATAGGTGCTCCAATCTCCATTATATTATGCCAGAACTTTACGCGTGTTGAAATTCCAGCATAATATGCTGAAAGTTCATACACAGATACACTGATCTCCAGTATATTATACTAGAATTTTATGTGTTATAATAAAATAGTACTATTTTTAAATAAATGACCGATTCGAAAACGGACTAATTCGTCCTATATTTATCATATTTACAAGTTATTTGATGTTATTAGTTTGTCGATGCCAGAGAATGGATTTCCATTATTTGGTTGGGTTTGCGGTGGTCACATGGCCATGTCTGGAAAATAAACAACAGTCCAAAAATAGTTACAAAATCAGCCCTCTGTTTTTGACAATTAAAATAGTAAATCCATGTCTTTTTCCTCCTCCGTACCTCAGAGTACCACTATAAAGTTGTTCTAAGATAATAGCTGTAAAGAAGAATAAATAAATAGAAACATAACTGTTGGGATCAACTTTTAATTTGAAAAAAAATTAATTAAGAACCCATAAATATGTTGAAACATTTTCATAATAATTTTAGGTTTCTGAAACAATTGGTTTTACAAAATAATAATGTTTGAAATAAATATCACGAACGTTCTAACAAAAACACTATCGTAAACAATAACAAATCCAATATATTTCCACAAATAAAATTTGCTATTAAATATGTTTTCGAGTAAACAGTCACTTAAAAATGGTTTAACACGAAAAAGTGGGTGGAACTGAAATTTTATGAGGAAAAAAGAAAAGGAAAATAACCGTTGCTTTACTAGGACCTATAGCCAAACGGGGCTAAAACTACAATTAATTTGTATAATTATGTGGGACGCATAAGATTATCTATTTCAAGTCTTATATAAATAAATATTTAGCGTCTCCATTATTTAATTACTTACAACTATTAGAATTTTATTTTTATTTGGAAATTGAGTGTCAAACGCAACTTGGCCTACAATTTTGGATTGTGACAATGGAAAAGATAAGGCAAGAATGTAGTAAAAGTACACTTGTAAGACATAGACAATAGCACAATAAACAACTTAATATTTAATTTACAATAATAAGCACACTTGACTAGCAGTGTGAAGTCAGAAACTTTTAACAAAGTATTCAAGAAAATGTAAGAATCCTAAATTTAGGTTTCGATCCTTCAAATTACCCAAAATTTTAACCACTTATACAGTATAATTTATACTAGAAGTTTACAAAGATCCCTCTAATATGAGAAAATAACGTTATATAGCTGCTCTTAAAATAAAAGCATATATATATATATATATATTCTGCATGTTATATACAAAATTATATAAATTTTATATACCTTTCGGCTACCAAATATCAATAGTTTAAGAAGGCCAAAAGTAAAAAAAACCCATTAATATTGCATCTAGTATTTAAAATTAAAGGTGAATTAAGATTTGATTGAATGGATACCACTTTGGTACGTAGTTTTCAAACAATCGGCCCCGGACTTCCCCAACCCTTGTGAACTCGTCATGGATGCAAAAAGACTTAGCGAGTGAAATATGTTTATAATGTTTATTTGTAATTTTGTATATTAAATCATCCAAAAAATATAATTATTTCTTCTTATGTTGCCATAATTGGTAACAGCCCTTGTGTATAGTTTCAGATTCCTATCCAGACAAACAAACAGCGGCTTATTAGCATAATTAAACTAGTAGTATTGAAATGACATGACATCTCATTTATGGATATGACCTAGTATTGTCCGACAATAATATAATCTTCGATAGGAAATTTGGTTCATGAATTCCTACTTTCATTTAATTTTCCTGTCTCCACATTTATAATCTTTTTGTTTATTCAATTTGATGTTAGCACCGTCAAATCAAGAATTAGGGTTAAAATTCATATGGATGGTGGTGTTAATTATGCAATGACCCAAAGATGCACGTGAAAACTGAAATATTTATTGAATAAAAATAAAACGAAACTAATTCTATGTTTATTCTAACATTATTAGCTATGATCAACAGAAATTTGAAGAGCGCTTTATCAGATAGACTAAAGGGAATAAATGTTGATTTTATTGCGGAGAGAATGACACAGTTATACATAAAAATAAAATTATTTACTTTTGTCTATCCATTTGTTTTCCTACCCATCAAACTAATTATATCTCCTATCCATAGTAGTTTTTGTAGGGAATTTCACTTTTTTTTTTCTCTAATTCTTTTTTATTTCTATGTTTTTTTTTCTCTTTTTTTTTCTTTCTTTTCTCGTTTTCTTCTTATTTTTTTTCTTCTTTTCCTTTTCTAATTTCATTTAACTTCTTTTTTTTATATTCTTTTTCTCTTCATAATCCAATTTCATTTATTATTTTCACTATTTTTTATTATTCTTTTTTATACAATAAGAAAATATAACTGATATAGGAAATTTTTGTTCACCTTTTTTAAATATAACTAGTATATACCTTTTATTTTTTTTCTTTCTCATTTTTTAAATTCAATTATTAAACTAAAATAATATCAGTTGTCGCTTGATCTAATTCACTGAATATCACACTAACTACTGATGAGCATCATAAATTACATAATCAGATTCTAAGAATCAACACGTGATTGCCATGCAAAATTTGATCTCATTCCCTACAAATATCATTACACACTCTACCGTTAGCGGTAATACAACTAGTTATAGAGCAAGAAAATATAATTTACAGCAACCAAATCTCTATATATACTAGTTAGAATAAAAATGATAATAAAATATTAAAAAATACAATAAAAGTATAAGTAGCAAAAAAGACTTCTAGTACTATGTGATACCAATATGGTATATATGTATACTAACAGAGCATATGATTTCTCTAGAATATTGCTACAATTATCTGCTACTATACTATTGTACCAAAACATTAAAGGACGCAATAAAAGTATGAGAAAATTACATGCTCGTATTGCAGGCTAAATATTCGCAAAACAACTTGCTCATTCTGTATACTAACAGGGGTATATAGTTGTATGGAGTCGTTCCAATAATTGCCTATAATTATAAAAACTATTATATAATACACATAATTTATGTCCATCGACACACAAGAATTCCAGCACTGCAAATCATGTTCATATAAATAATTTCATAATAGAATTCACTTAAAATGCAGCTAAAACAACCAAAACAATGTTCAAACTACCATATGATACCAACATGGTATATAGTTTTGCTGGTTAATTCTCGGCAACTATATGGCTATACTACTATTACATAACGCACATGCATAAAGAGAAAAATAAAAAAAATAGTGTACCACATATTAATATAATAAAGTATTTCAAGATATTGTATTATATTACTATTATTAAAAGAAAATCAAATATTGTACCAATAAAATGCAGCTAATACAACCAAAAAATGATTCAACTAGCATATGATACCAATATAGTATATAGCTATACTAATAGGGTATATAGTTGGAATGAATTGTATACCAAAATGATATATTTGTATACTATTTGGGTATACAATAAAAATTCGTCTTCTTCTCTGGTTCAAAATATTTCAATCCAAATTTCTAAAATCTACTACAAAATCTCTACCAAATTTACTAACATTTTAGCTACACCCTTCAATCAACTTTCCAAACAAACCCATGCAGGATCGGATAAAAACAATTAAAAACTCAAACAGATCAAGTTATGAGTTTCAAGCTTCAAGGTCCTTCAATGGTGGATTTAAATTTTTGTAAAAAAATCTCCAAAAATCAGCATCAAAGGTACAATCTACACATCAAAGAACAACAACTAACGAATTTCAATAAAACAATATAAAAAATCAGATTTAGCATTTTGAACTCATTCATATGGAGTTTCAATTTTTTTTTTCCAGATATGAAATTACATCCATTTCAAGATATTATAAGGGAAATGGAAGAACAATTTTGTAAGAACAGATTACAAGTAAGTTAAGAAGTAGCAAACAAAAAAATAATTCAAGGATCTGAAGTTACTAAAATTAAGACCAAGCCGTCTTTAATCTTGGATTTTCACAAAAATTTCTCTGCTCCTATAGAGTCATCAACTCCCTACTAGGGGTAACCTGAAGTTGCGCCCTCATCCAAATTCTCAGTGTTGAAAGAAGAGCTATTTTAATAGAATAAATGAATAACCGGGTAAATAGTTTGGATCGTATGGGTAGGAGTAGTAAATAATTTGGGCCTGGGCATTAAAATGTAAATAGTTTAAAATTAATGAGTATAAAGTGAGATTTTTCCTTTATTGTATCATTAAAATCACAAACTATTTTTTTTGAGTTCAGTAAAGTAACTAAACCATATTTTAATTCTAGCCTCACTTAGTTTGGGCTTAGCGTTATCTTGGACCAATTTTAGTAAAAATTGCATGGGGCGCCCTATTTGGTCGTCCCCATTTAACTTATACCCGTTATATTTTTTTCATTTGCATCCGTATTCATTTTTTTGTTAAAAGCGTTTTAAAAAGACGATTTTGCCCTTCAGGACTATTGACAAAACTGTAGACTGCAGGACAAAACTTCAGCATATTTTGGTATGACGTTTTAGCAATGAACTAAATAACTTCAGCATGCATTAGGAAAAACTCATTAGAAAATTACATACTGCAAGACAAAAACTTAAGCATGTTTAGTCTGAAGTTTTAGCAAATGAACTAAAAAACTTAAGCATATTTAGTCTGAAGTTTTAGGAAATGAACTAAAAAATTAAGCATGTTTAGTCTGAAGTTTTAGCAAATGAACTAAAAAACTTAAGCACTGTTTACCCTGAAATTCGAGTAACAATTAAACTTATATTGTGGTTTTAAGGATATGTGGTTTAATCCAATACCAATTGATAAACAATGAACTAAATAGAAAAATTGAATAGTAAAATAAATCAAAACGGTATTCTAGCAGTGCTTTCGACCTCGATTCGAGATGGTCTCGAGGTTGGATAACAAGAACAATAAGGAATGGAATAAACAATAATGAACACTAACGGATAGTAAGTGAAATAGAGAGCAGCATATGTATTCTTTCTCAATGAATAAAGAGTGATCAATGTGTTTACAAATGAATGGGATCACTCCTTATATAGTAGAGGAATCATAAAAATGGTACAACTCTAATAACGGAAGTAAATCCCACGATTGGCATCAATAACCTCTTTGGCTTGATCTGCTCCAGGATTTCTGCTGTGATCTTCGACCGGTTACTGATATCTCGCCATTTTATTATTATGCCTTACTCGAGGTCAGTTGTGCTTGGTCTCGATTTTTGCTGACCTCGATCTTCAACGAACACTTCGACCCCCAGGCTCGATGTTCTATTTTCGAGCTCGAGCCTGATCGGTTACGATATTATCTTCAAGGAAAATCCCCTGCTCATGAAATTGGATATGCCCGATTTCGACCGTCTACAGATAGTCCCCGCGTTTCTTAAATAAAATGATAAGAAACGATTTGAGCCTCGATTCTCTAAGACCTCGATCATGACGTCAACCTCATTACGTTAGTGATAGAAGTGATTGAAGCGTCGCATCTCCACAGTTCCCTAGGTCATTAATTAACGCCAGTTGATGGTCGCACAGTAGTGCTCTCAAACCATAGAAATGGCTATTATAAATAGGTCAACTTTATAATATTATCAAACTTTACTTTCAAAACTTCTCCAAATCTCTAAAAGTTCTTCTACTGTCTTCAAGTTCATCGTCTTTGCCAGTTTCCGTTTACCAATCCCTCATTAAACATCAATTCCGCCTTCTTCCTTTTTAAACTTCATACAACAATGGAAAAAAACATCAAAGACTGTCCCCCAAAAAGAAAAGGCCTCCTCATCCCGGCCGGCTGGAGACAAAATGCCTGTGGAGCCACGTATTGAAGAGAGCATCCCTGGGTCATGTGAACTTACTTCTGACTTCAAAGTCAAAAAACTCTCTTCGGTTCACGGCCGATGCGAGCCCATGGCTATATATAGCTGTTCGATATCCGAAGGTGATCTCGAGCAGGTAAAAAAGATTTCCATTGGGAGGATAAAGAAGTGGTGATTTCTACCCCCGAGGAGGACATCACTACCCATGTGAAAAGGTTCCTGAGTGTGTATACTTACCCCTTGACATTGGGCCCCGTCGATCCCATCATACTCGACCTTTGTCGCCATACCGTGCAACCTTGGGTCAGATCTACCCTTCCTTTTGGCGCATAGTCATTTTGCTCAGATTCTTCATGAGCAAGGTCGAGGGTATGTCTTTCACCCTCGACAATATTATTAGGCTATACATCCCCTGTCTTTATCGGGGTGGACTGATAAGGCTCCATCGCCGGGCCACAAAGGTGTTGTTCTCGAGCATAGACGAGGACATGGACCAAGGATGGATGAACCGGTTTGTCCGAGTCAAGACCTCCAACTTGATCCCCATCGAGAAGATGCTGCCATTCCCCGAAGAATGGAACATGAAGCATAACTGGAATCTCACTGCTAACGTTCGATTACTTGTTATGCTTCCTTTACCTCTTCTCATCCATATTATTCTTTATGGTGCAGCTTCCCCCCTGATGTCCTGGTGCGGTTTCGAACCTTGCCGGTTGGGTTTGGCAGGTGGCCTCAACCTCTTCGTATGCTGAGCACTCGTGGCGCGATTTGGAAAATCATGGTAAGTTCCTCTATCTATGTTTGGTGATTTCATGTGAGATACTCTTTGTAACTTGATTTCTTCTCATACAGGTCTCGGAGATAATGTCTCCATGAGGCCTCCTCCACCTGGGGAAGAGGAGGTCCCGAAGCCAGCCGCAGACAAGAAGATAAAAAGGGCCTCGCCTCCTGATACTTCAAAGCCTAGGAAGAGCAAGGCTCGAAAGTCGAAGACCGATCCCGCTGATCTGCCTGCTGATATAGTTCAAAAACTACAGGAGGAGGACGAAGATAGAAAAGATGCCGACTTCCTGCTGGTGGCTCGGAGGAGGGGAAGCGTCAAAGCTTCAAAATCTGCAGAGCTGGTACTGGTCGAGAAGGTTCATCTTTGGACCAAGGAGATCTTGGAGGAAGGATTGAGTAGAGTCCCCGAGATATCGGGCGTTGAAGATGACTCCCGCCGTGATGAGCAATCAGCGGGTGTGCCTGAAGGGTCTAGCTTTGAGGCTCTTCAAAGAGAAGAGAATGCCCCAAGTGGCTCACTTGGGGAAATTAATATAGATGACTCGCCTCCCGGACCACGTTCTCTGAGGGGCAGTTTCGGGATGCCCGATCTATGGGGACCCCCCATGTGGGGATGACCCGCGACGTGGGGACGGCCCCCGAGGGAGACAATATATTTCACAGGTGCTTCACAGGGGTCGATGATGTTCCTGACCAAGTAAGCTTTTTTTGCCCATGTTATTATATTTGCGTTTGTTTCTCATTTCTCTAAGTCTGACTTCCTTCCTTTCATTTCTCCTGTATGTGCAAAAAGAAGAGGAGATCGGAGCTTCTGAGCCGATCTGACAAGAGCTCATCAAGATCAGACCGAGCTCATCGAATGGGTAATGTAACTTTTGGGAGCTTGTTATGTATTAATCTTTGACTTTGGTTACTAATACTTCGATTCCGAAGGCCCAGTAGAAGGACGAATTGGTTGCGCAACTTCGTGAGGAGGCCAAGGAAGGAGACAAAGACCTTGGGGTGGAAGCAGAATATGGACCGTCTTGCCTCAGAGAAAAATTCGGTTTGGGCCCAATTGTCTTCCATTGAGCGTCAATTCCAAAGTGTGAAGGAAGAGAGTTTGGCCCGGGCCCAGAAGATTGAAGAGCTTGAGACTAAGTTGGCCGCTGATCTTGTAAGGTCCAAATCTGAGGCGGAGGCGCTTGTGGATTCTTACCAAGATGACGCTAAAGATGCTAATAATCGGGCACAGGAGATCTCTGTTGCTGCTGAAGTCAAATTATTGTGTGCTCTCTAGCATGCTCGGAGAGAGACTCTTGAGGAGGTACATGCTCGTGTCTTCGACCTCTCGGCTGATATCGAGAGTGCAAAAATTTTGGAGGATGAGGCCGAAGCTTTACTCTTCGATGATGAAGACTTCACGAGTGGATCCGAGAGCGGAGGAGATGAAGATGAAGCTCCCGAAGATGCGGTTCCCAAAGGGGACTAGGCACTTATAATTTTTTTCTCCTCTTGTTTTTTGTTTTGATTTTTTGTGTAAGACGCTGCGTGGTCTTTGTAAATACTTCATATATATGAAAAATTCCTTTTCCTTTCGTTTTGTCTCTAGTTTTTGATTTGTGATAAATTTTGCCTTGTGAAAATTTTGTTGTTGCAGCCTCTATTGTCGAGTGAGCACTAGCTCAAACTTTAGAATAGAACAAACGCTTAGGTTTTTTAGTTAAGCAAGGGAGATTCCCCGAGCATAATAATATGTTTGAGATTTTGGATGGCTTGATCGAAGCCATGGCTGCACTGTTTTTATAGCTAAGTTCGAGGAAGTTTTGAAGTTAGAATAGAACGAACCTTTAGGTTTTTTATAAAACAATGGGTAAGTTTCAAACTTACAGTAACATACCCTTTGAGGTTTTATATCAAATAATGAGCAAGTTTCGAACTTACAGTAACATACCCCTTAGAGTTTTATGATGAATCCTTGAGCTATATTCAAGTCAACTTTATTTGAGCTCGGAATAATGGAGCCCTTAGGTCCGAGTTGAGTGAGAACAAGGTCTCAAACTCTAAATGTATTGGCCCTTAGGCTCTTTTAGATTGGTCCGATATCGCCTCTAAAAGATGGCTATTATTTCCCCCCTTCGGCTTAAAAGACTTAGTAAAAATTTCCTTATGCCTTAGCATGTTTTTTTTACCCATTGGGTTTTTTGAGGCTCCGATGTCAATTGAAACCCCTTTGCTTTTTGTACCTTAGCATGTTTATGTTAAGATAATTTGATACCTCTTAAGGTTTTTTGAGGGCTAATATTATCGAAGCCCTTTTTGGTATTTCGAGGGCTGATTTTAACGAAGCCCTTTTGATTACTTGCGGAAGGTAGTCTTTTTTAACCGGTTTTTCAAAGAATTTGAAGGCGTATTTTTATTGCGAGATTCAGACGTCTCTTATCCGCATTATTTTGGCCTTAGCCTTTAATTCAACCGTAGCCTTTGGATATGCCCCTTGGGCTTATTTCCTAATAACATTTCGAACTCCCCAAGAATGGTGGCCTTGGACTATAGATCGAGGGGTGCCTCTTTGAGGTCTTATGAACTTGAGATTAGATAACTCGAATATACCTATTGTCGATGGCAGTCCCCGAGTGTTCGAGGTATATTTGCACTTGGCTCTTGAGCCTTTTCTCACAAAATCATAAGTATGAGGTTTGTATAGTAGAGAATTTTATTCGAGACACAAGATGTTTGAGAAAGAATGCTTCTTTGAATAATTTATAGATACATACATGTTTTTCCATCGGGTCTCGACTAATCTATATGGACACAGTTCATTCGACCGTTTGGCCTATTACAAAGTTTTCCTATCGAGGCCCTTTGACACGAAGTACTTTTCTCGAGATATAACATCCGAAGGTGATGCCCTCCAGTATTCGAGGTTGATTGCAAACAAGCCTTGGATACTGTTGAATTGTCCTCATATAGCACATAATTGTTGCCTCGTTAAAAATCTCACCGGAAAAACCCATTTGGGATGAAATCCGATCTAAAGGAAAAAGAGTGCAATGCATACTTTAAAACCCGAGGTCTCGATGTCTTTGATCGAACTCCTGCAATAAGTTAGTGTCGAATGAATAAATGAAAGAAGGGAGAAAGCTGTACCTTAGCAATAATATCGTTCGAGAAGTGATATGTTCCAATTGTTTGGCAGTGGTTCACCGTCCATCATTTTGAGTTTATAAGACCCTTTTTTCGATTATGTTGAGGACTTGGTAGGGTCCTTCCCAATTCGGGTCGAGCTTCCCTTCAGTAGGATCTCGAGTTTTGATGGTGACTTTCCTTAGGACTAACCCCGACTATGAATTGGAAAAGGTTGGTTCTCCTATTGTAGTACCTTTCGATTCGTTGCTTTTGTGCAACCATTCAAACGAGTGCAGCTTCTCATTTTTCATCTAATAATTCGAGGCTAGTGTTCATAGCCTCGTGGTTCGATTCCTCCATAGTATGTCGAAACCTGGCGCCGGGTTCTCGTACTTCGACTGGAATCAAGGCTTCAGAGCCATATACTAAGGAAAACGGATTTGCCCCTGTACTGGACTTCGATGTTGTTCAATATGCCCAAAGGACTTTGAGCAGAATTTCTCTCCATTTCCCTTTAGCTTCGTTGAACATTTTCTTCAGATTTTGGATGATAGTCTTGTTCGTCGATTCGGCCTGTCCGTTCCCACTAGGGTGATACAATGTTGACAAATTTTTATTTTATTTTATGGTCTTCGAGGAATTTCGTCACTTTGCTGGCAATAAATTGTTTACCATTGTCGCATACTATTTCTGTGGGTATCCCAAATCAACACGCGATGTGATCCTAGATGAAATCTATAACCTCTTTCTCTCTGACCTTCTCGAAAGCCTGTGCTTCAACCCATTTAGAGAAATAGTCAGTTACAAATAAAATGAACTTAGCTTTACCTGGTCGATGGCAGAGGGCCGAGTATATTCATCCCCCATTTCATGAATGGCCATGGAGATAGGACCAAATGAAGTTTCTCTCTGGGTTGGTGGATCATCAGTGCAAACCTTTGGCATTTATCACATTTTCGAACAAACTCCTTAGAGTATTTTTCCATGCTATCCTAGTAGTATCCTGCTATAATGATTTTGTGAATTAGTGACTCGGCGCCAGAGTGGTTCCCACAAGTGCCTTCATGGACCTCTCGTAGAACATAATCGGTGTCCCCTGGTCCCAAACACACTGCCAATTGTCCGTCTAATGTCCTTCTGTATAATGTTCCATCTTTGGTCAATGTGAATCGAGAAACCTTAGTTCGTAAGGCCTTCGATTCTTTAGGGTCCGATGGGAGCTTTTTGTAGCGACCCGACCAGTCGTTTTGTGCTCTAGCATGTCGTTCATCGATTTGAGGCTGTGAGCAGCTCCGTCTCAGGTATTATGACCCGGGGGCGTGGTCGGAATTTAATTTCGGGAAGTTTAGAGTTGGTTTGGAAAAAAAATTCTCATTTCAGAAGCCTTAGGTTGGAGAAATGGACTAAGATTGGAATTTTTAGTAAACGATCTCAGAATCAGGATTTGAGGGTTCCTGCAGGTTCATATGATGATTTCGGACTTGAGCATATGTCCGGATCGTGTTTTGGATAACCCGGGAATGTTTCGGTGCATATTGTAGAAGTTAGCATTTTAGAAGAATTTCATAAATTTGGGCTTGAAGTGCATTTCAGAGTTATTGATGTCGGTTTGGGATTTCGAGTCTTGGAATAGCTTCGTGTGGTGATTCTGGAGTTGGGAGCGCGATCAGAAGTGAATTTGGATGTCCGTAGGTCATTTTGAAGTCATTTAGCTAAAGATATCGAGGTCGGAATGCGATTCCGGAAGTTGGAACAGGTCCTTAATGTTGAATATGACTTGTGCAAAAAATTTAACGTCAATCGGACGTGATTTGATAGGTTTCGACATCGGATGTAGAAGTTGGAAACTTCTAAGTTCATAAAGTTGGGATTTGAGTGCAATTCGTGGTTTCGATGTTGTTTGATGTGATTTAAGGCCTCGATAAAGTCTGCATTATGTTTTGGAACAAGTTGGTATAATGGGACGGGGTCCCGGGGGTCTCGGGTGGATTTCGGGAGGTTAACGGATCAAGTTGAGAGTTTGAAGAAGGCTGGATTTGCTGTCATCTGGTGTGATTCGCACCTGCGACGATTTGGACGCAGGTGCGGCTAAGGGCATCGCAAGTGCGATATTGGGCTGGAGGCAAGGAGGCCGCAGGTGCGATATTGGGCTGGAGGCAAGGAGTCCGCAGGTGCGGGAGATTTGGGCGCACCTGCGGAAGCGCAGGTGCGATAAGGGGACCGAAGGTGCGAAAATCGTCCTGGGCAGAATGTTTTAAAACAAGGATTTCTTGGTTCATTGTCTTCATTTCTTCTTTGGCTTAGGCGATTTTGGGAGGTTCTCAGAGAGGTTTCCTTCATGCATTGTCAAGGTAAGTAAATTTCTCCTGTTTTAAAGTTAAATACAAGATTATATGCATGGATTAGGCATGGAAATTGGTAGGAATTTGGGAAATTATTGAAGAAACCTAGAAAACGGAAAATTGGATTTCTAGACATGAATTGAGCATGAATATTTGAGTAAATTGTATATTTGAGTTAGTAAGGCTATGGGTAAAATATATCTTCGAGAAATTTCGGATTCCCGGAGGGCATTTTGGTCATTTCACCTAGGGGGGTTGGGAAAGTATATAATTTGAATTTTTTGTGAGTAGTAGGATGAATTTTCATTTCTTTGCCGTTATGCGGTAGTTTCGGAGCGTTGTGCAACGATTTGAGTCATCGGAAGGGCTTGGAAGCCGGTATTGGAACTTCGGAGCGAGGTAAGTATCCTTTCTAACTTTGTGAGGGGGAATTGTCCCCCTAGGTGAATTAATTAAGTATATGCTATTATATTCGGGGGCTACGTATGCACGAGGTGACGGTAGTCCGTGCGTAGCTACTATTATGCCATGTCCGGGTAGTCTAGGACCCACTAGCATGCCTTACGTGTTGTACCTGTAATCCTGCATGTAATACTAAACTGCTAATATAATCGAAATCGTAATTGAATATCCGAAGAAGAGTAGAGTTCATTTTCTTAATTATCCAGAAAGAGAATTTATTCCTCCGTGGATAATTGTGCACCTGATAGGTTTGTATTACGGAAATATCATTAAACTGGGAAAATGAATTTGAAAAAAAGGATTTAAGAGCTATATTTCATATCCCTTTAAAAAAGAATTACACCATTTTCCTAAGAAAAACTGCTTTCTTGATAAAATGGGGACTTATTGTGTGGACATGTGTAACTACGGGTGCCTGAGTCACAGGTATGATTCGCAAACAGGATGACCCTCTATTTGTGTGTATTCATATGAGCACCTGAGTTGCAGTTATGATTCGCGAGCATGCTAGCCTTATTATTTTATGTATAACCACTTCGCATGATCGATTTGCGAGCGGGGAAGATAGATGCATCTATGGTTCGGGCCGTTCAACCCTCGGCAGTGCACAATTTATGTTTATGTTGGTTTGGGCCGTCAAACCTCGGTATTTGCTTGCGCATGATATTTACTGCATATTTGCTATGATTTATACATGTTTATCAGCCTAAGGAAGTTTTAATGTCCAATTATGAGGAAGGAGAATTTATGTGTAAAATGTGAAATAAGTCTGATATTTCTTATCCCGGATTATGATTTAAATTGTCAACTGAAATGACGAAGACTTAAAGTGTTAAATATGGAAGGAGTTGATATTATTTATTCCTGAATTTTTATAAACTGTCTATGATAATCATGCTTAGTGTCGCACTTAAATATTCTAAATTGACCTTTAGTAAGTGTCTAATTTGACCTCTCGTCACTACCTCTCTGAGGTTAGGCGAGCGACTTACTAAGTACACGTTATTTTTGTACTCATGCTGCACTTGCTGTGCATTTTATTGCACAAGTACTTTCATAACAATGTGGAGGATTCAGAGACTTAGGCGAGCTGAATCATCCGGATGCGATCCGCAGCTGACAGAGTCTCCCTCGTACTGTATTTATTTTCATTTTAAATTTTCTTATCCAGTTTGTATTTCAGACATGCTTTGTAATGATTGTATAAATTCTTAGAAATTGCTCATGTATTTGTGACACCAGGTTCTGGGATGTGTTGGGATATATTTTCTAAAGTTTAGTATTCAAACCATTGTTTTTAATTAACAAACTTTTATTTGGTTAATATGTAATAAGGTGAAAGGAAATGTTTTCATAAATGTTAAAATCGGAAAGTTATTTCAATTAATTAATGATTTGGCTTGCCTGACATTGATGTCCGGCGCCATCACGACCTTATGAATTTTGGGTCGTGACAACATGGTATCAGAGCACTAGGTTCCCTTAGGTCTCACGAGTCATGGTATCGGTATGGAGACGTCTGTACCTATCTTCGAGAGGCTACAGGGCTGTTAGGAGTACTTCCATTCTTGATTCTACATCGAGCGGTTTGATTCCCTTAAAGGCTTATGCCTAAGTTTATTCCCACTCAATCTTACGCGTCGCGAAGCACTTGCTATGAATCAGGAATTTGAGGAAATGAAATGGTGCTACGGATGTAATTCGAGATGTTTCCATGTGTAACTGGTTGGGACTGTTGTTATAGCCCATGCAAAAGAATAATATATTATTTCAGCTCAGTAGCTGTGTTTCTAAGAGCCTGAAGGTTATGCTCAGATAGCAATGACGCTTGCGATTGGTTATCGTGCTATGTCGATATGATGATAGAATGCTTGACCGTATGTTGGGGGTGATGAATGGTTTGAAGGGAGGTCTTCGAAGAGTGTGATTTCGAGATTTCAGTATTTTAGTTCCGGCAGAGGAAAGGCAATTGGGTTATGAATGGTCCGGTTGGGGTTGATAAAGTAGTAAGACTTGGTGTCTTCAAGTGAGGTGGGATATGCACCTGTGACGTGGATTTGCCGTCGTTAATCGAATGGAATGTGTTAAGTTTGTCGGTGCTATGGTTTCTTCGGTTGCGTGGGGTCAGAGTATTGGGAAGAAGTATTGAAGAATACGGTTGTCAGAGAATGATCCTGAATTGAGGCTAGGCGGTTGTTCCATTTCTAGGAGGCCCAGTGTAAGAAGCGAAAGTCGAGCAATCGCGGAGTGGGAGAGCGACAGTATAGCTTGGAATTTGAAGATATTGTCACGCATTTAATGGATGTCCATGAGGAGCGGACGGACTAGTAAGTTGGTAAATGAAGCAGGGCGTAGGATGGGGTATTGAAGTCGTAGAGAGCGTGCATTTCAACATCATTGGAAGGTGTCCGCAGGTGATTTCCACAGGTGGGTTATCTTCTGTGAATAGNGGGGGGGGGGGGGGGTTCTAGTGGCTATTCGGTAGGAGGCGGAGTGTGTGAATGACGCTAGAGAGAGTTTGAGTATTTAGGGAGTGCTAGCAAGAAAATTTGGAAGAATTGGACGGATTGGTCGAGCAAGATCGTGTTATCAAAGGAGAAAGGATCTCGGCAGGGTCTAGAGTGGTGCAAGGAGTAGCTTCAGGCTAAGTGGGGAGTCCCACCATCTGCAGTTGGGTTGTAGGGTTGTCTTCTCATAGGGTTAGGATTTGGATGATTCAGAATTTATGCTTAAGGCATGGGCGAGTTGTAAGGATAGTGACTCAGTCACGTGTTTCATTGAAAGGGGTTTCAGGCAGCAGTATGATCGAGAATCGAGCTTTTGCAGAGTATTTTCTGAGAAAAAAAGGATGGTTGGAATGTTCTGTGATATGTTTCAGCATGCAAGGTAGTATTGGAGGAGTGAGAGAAATAAACTCCGGATTGTAGAAAGACTATCAGGAGGGTATGAGACGGTTGCGGGATTTAGGCAACATAGTCTCGTGAATCAGGGTCACTCGGGATGAGTGAGAGTTGAGGTTGCTATGAGTTAGAGGAAGTTGCTATTATTTCTGAAGCAATTAAAGATGATTAAAATAAGATAGATTTATTAGCCATGGTTGAAATGGCACATTTACGGCAGTGATCAGTTCCTCTGGTGTGATTAAGTTATGCATGTGGTTTGTGCCGGTGTGTGCGGGGCTTGTCGACCGTCTTAATAGATTCTATGTGGGAGCATTTGAGTGCTATGGGCTGTCAGATATAGGCGGACCCCGGAAGGGTTATAGTGGTATATACTACTACTTAAGGATTTGTATGTTGGGTGATTGTGGGAATTCACTCGTGTGTTGAGACGGTACTCCTGAATTGAGTTAAGTAAAAGGTTCTATATGATGAAGTATTCACCCTATTGGTGGTTCAGAAGTTATGATGGAAATTCTTGCGCTACCTCATATTGGCATGTTAGGTGTGGTAAGCAGTATGTAACTGGGAGTAGGAATCGAGATTGCGGTTCAGTGTTAATAAGGATGTCATTAGCTCGAAAGAGCAAGAAAGAGTGATTTAAAAGTTCAAAGTAAGCTAGTGTTATCTTTAGTGTCACCTAAGATTTGATATTCGGTGGAAGAGGCTTTGTACCCTGGTTATGGGTTCTTGATTTGTCTTACTGCGTAGTATGGCCATTGGTGGATGGGTAGACTTGTTGCCTTGTGTGGAAGGTCGTGGAAGCATGACCGCAAAAAGATGGTATATAGTGTGACACGTTGTCACTTGATGTTTGGCTGAGTTTAAAGAAGTGTAATATTTCTTAATTGAGAGTTTATGCCTGGAAGGCATTTAGTTCATTTGGTTGTGGATTGTGGGGTGTTTGTCCCGGCTATGATGGTTGTTCTTGCGTATTATGAGAGAAAGTGGGTTAATATGGATCCAGGTAAAATCTATTAGCTTAGTTTGGTGCGAGCAAGGTGACTCGATGTTTGTGGATGGATTTAAATATGATTATGGGCTCCGTATGAGCCAAACATGTTCATTTCAGTAGAGCGTTTTTTCATGGAAAGGTATTAGAACAGCGGATGTTGTTCCGTCTTCGTCAAATTCATGTGTTATTATGATTGTGCCGTGTGATTTGTGAAACAGATTGATAATTTCCTGTGTGTTGAGGACCTACATAGTGGGGATGTTATGTGAGCATGATAGCTCTTGAGATCCAGAGTGTGTGTATATATATATATATATATTATCGCACCTCAGTTGTGCTTGGGTTTTGTAGCATGCGACTTTATCAGTCTCCCCAGGATAGTATTGTGCACTTAGCGTGCTTGTGACCAATGTTCTTTTTTTGTGGTAGTGAGCGATTTAGCTCGGTATGTGTCTTCTTACATGAATTTTATGCTATCTAGATCGGGTAGCACGCCGCCACGGTTATGTTATTTGGATCGGGTGTCACACCGCCACGGGTATGTTATTTGGATTGGGTGGCACACCGCCACAGGTATGTTATTGGGATCGGGTGGCATGCCGCCATGTGTATGTTATTTAGATCGGGTTGCACGATGCAACAGTGTGATGAGGAGTAAGGTTCCTATATTTATTTTCTTATGTTTTACTTCCTATTTTCTGATAAAAGTTCATATTAGTTGCGTGAGTTGAATAGTCCCTTCCTGAGTCATTTCTTACCTATCATATTCGAGTTATGGCCTATTGGCGCGGTGTGGTATCATGTGAGGCTGTTGGTCATATTTGGTGTGATTTGTTGTCTGGGCAGTTCATATTGGGTGAGACGAGATTATCGGACCAGGGATTAGTACGATAAGGTTATGTGAAGTGTAGACTAAGGAACAAATACTATTATTCAGGTTCATAATGAAGTGATGATTCTAGTCAAGATAAGGTATTCAGGGATTTGTTAACTCTGCAGTTGGGTATGAATTTCTGCACATTTCCTCTGTTGTGGTGGTATCTTCATCATTATAGCAGGATGTAAGTATATATATCATGAGGTGCATTGGGAGCCTCAGATTCGTGGAATTTTGGCTATTAAGGTTCAAGGAACGTTATTGTGGTCAAATGATGAATTTTGCGGTCCATGGTGCTAATTCAGCAAAGGTATGTAGTCTTGTTCTGGTATATCGTGTGTTAGTTGATCCGGTGTTTATGTATTGGAACTAGGCCTGGCAGAGAAATCTCAAGTGTAGGAACTAGGTTCTGAGCTTATTATATGGATAAAAGAAGAAATCTTCAGATTTGATCAAGCTAATGTACTGAACAGGGTTGTGGTAGCATAGGCAAATGCTCGAGGTGTTAAACAGTGATTTCTGATAACTCCAAAGCATTTCTTAGCACGTTCGAGGACGAACGTCTGTTTAAGTGGGGGAGAATGTAACGACCCGATCGGTCGTTTTGAGATCTAGCGCGTCGTTCAGCGGTTTGAGGCCGTGAGCAGCTCCGTTTCAGGTATTATGACTCGGGGGCGTGGTCGGAATTTAATTTCGGGAAGCTTAGAGTTGGTTTGGAAAGAAAATTCTCATTTTAGAAGCCTTAAGTTAGAGAAATGGACTAAGATTGGAATTTTTAGTAAACGACCTCAGAATCAGAATTTAAGGATTCCTTCCGGTTCGTATGATGATTTCGGACTCGGGCGTATGTCCGGATCGGGTTTTGGGTAACCCGGGAGCGTTTATGTGCATATTGTGGAAGTTAGCATTTTAGAAGAATTTCATAAATTTGGGCTTGAAGTGAATTTCAAAGTTATTGATGTTCGTTTGGGATTCCGAGTGTGGGAATAGCTTCGTGTGGTGATTCTGGAGTTGGGAGCACGATCGGAAGTGAATTTGGATGTCCGTAGGTCATTTTGAAGTCATTTGGCTAAAGATAGAAATTTGAAGGTTTTTGAGAAATCCGACCGGAAGTGGAAGTTTTGGTATCAAGGTCGGAATGCGATTCCGGAAGTTACAGTAGGTCCGTAATGTTGAATATGACTTGTGCGCAAAATTTAAGGTCAATCGGACGTGATTTGATAGGTTTCGACATCGGTTGTAGAAGTTGGAAACTTCTAAGTTCGTAAAGTTGGGATTTGAGTGCGATTCGTGGTTTCGATGTTGTTTGATGTGATTTGAGGGCTCGAGCAAGTCCGCATTATGTTTTGGAACAGGTTGGTATAATGGGACGGGGTCCCGAGGGCCTCGGGTGGATTCCGGGTGGTTAACGGATCAAGTTGAGAGTTTGAAGAAGGCTGGATTTGCTGTCATTTGGTGTGATCCGCATCTGTGAGGATTTGGCCGTAGGTGAGGCTAAGGGAACCGTAGGTGCGATATTGGGCTGGATCCCAGGAGGCCGTAGGTGCGGGAGATTTGGGCGCACCTGCGGAAGCGCAAGTGCGATAAGGGGACCGTAGGTGCGGAAATCGTTCTGGGCAGAATGTTTTAAAACAAGGATTTCTTGGTTCATTGTCTTCATTTCTTCTTTGGCTTAGGCGATTTTGGGAGGTTTATAAGAGAGATTTCCTTCATGCATTGTCAAGGTAAGTAAATTTCTCCCATTTTAAAGTTAAATACAAGATTATATGCATGGATTAGGCATGGAAATTGGTAGGAATTTGGGAAATTATTGAAGAAACCTAGAAAATGGAAAATTGAATTTTTGGCCACGAATTGAGCATGAATATTTGAGTAAATTGTATATTTGAGTTAGTAAGGCTATGGGTAGAATATATCTTCGAGAAATTTTGGATTCCGGGCACGTGGGCCCGAGGGTATTTTGGTCATTTCACTGAGTGGGGTTGGGAAAGTATATAACTTGAATTTGTTGTGAGTATTAGGGTGAATTTTATTGCTTTTCCGTTACGTGGTAGTTTCGGAGCATTGTGAAATGATTTGAGTCGTCGGAAGGGCTTGGAACTTCGAAGCGAGGTAAGTCTCCTTTTAACTTTGTGAGGGGAAATTGTCCCCCTAGGTGAATTAATTAAGTATATGCTATTATATTCGGGGGCTACGTACGCACGAGGTGACGGGAGTCCATGCGTAGCTACTATTATGCCATGTCCGAGTAGTCTAGGACCCACTAGCATGCCTTAGGTGTTGTACCAGTAATCCTGCATGTAATACTAAACTGCTAATATAATCGAAATCGTAATTGAATATCTGAAGAAGACTAGAGTTCATTTTCTGAATTATCTAGAAAGAGAATTTATTCCTCTGTGGATAATTTGTGCACCTGATAGGGTTGTATTACGAAAATATCATTAAACTGGGCAAATGAGTTTTAAAACAAAGATTTAAGAGCTATATTTTATATACCTTTAAAAAAGAATTTTACCATTTTCCTGAGAAAAATTGCTTTCTTGATAAAATGGGGACTTAGTGTGTGGACATGTGTAACTTCGGGTGCCTGAGTCGCACGTATGATTCGCGAGCAGGATGACCCTCTATTTGTGCATATTCATATGAGCACCTGAGTCGCAGTTCGGGCCATCGACCCTCGGCATTTGCTTGCACATGATATTTACAGCGTATTTGCTGTGATTTATACATGTTTATCGGCCTAAAGAAGTTTTAATGGCAAGTTATGAGGAAGGAGAATTTATGTGTAAAATGTGAAATAAGTCTGATGTTTCTTATACTGGATTATGATTTAAATTGTCAACTGAAATGACGAAGACTTAAAGTGTTAAATATATGGAAGGAGTTGATATTATTTATTCCTGAATTTTAATTAACCGTCTATGATAATCATGCTTCGTGTCGCACTTAAATATTCTAAATTGACCTTTAGTAAGTGTCTAATTTGACCTCTCGTCACTACCTCTCTGAGTTTAGACGGGCGACTTACTGAGTACACGTTGTTTTTGTACTCATGCTGCACTTGCTATGCATTTTATTGTACATGTACTTTCATAGAAATATGGAGGATTCGGAGACTTAGGCGAGTTGCATCATCCGGAGGCGATCCGCAGCTGACAGAGTCTCCATCGTACTGTATTTATTTTCATTTTAAATTTCTTTCTCCAGTTTGTATTTCAGACATGCTTTGTAATGATTGTATAAATTCTTAGAAATTGCTCATGTACTTGTGACACCAGGTTCTGGGATGTGTTGGGATATATTTTCTAAAGTGTAGTATTCAAACTATTGTTTTTAATTAATAGACTTTTATTTGGTTAATATGTAATAAGGTGAAAGGAAATATTTTCATAAATGTTAAAATCGGAAAGTTATTTCAATTAATTAATGATTTGGATTGACTGACATTGATGTCCAGCTCCATCACGACCTTATGGATTTTGGGTCGTGACAACATGGTATCAGAGAACTAGGTTCCATTAGGTCTCACGAGTCATGAGCAAGTCCAGTAGAGTCTTGCAGATCGGTACAGAGACGTCTGTACCTATCTTCGAGAGGCTACATGGCTGTTTGGAGTACTTCCCTTCTTTATTCATCATCGTGCGATTTGATTCCCTTAAAGGCTTATGCCTAAGTTTATTCCTACTCAATATTACGCGTCGCGAAACACTTTCTATGAATCAGGAATTTGAGGAATTGAAGTGGTGCTACGGATGTAATTCAAGATGTTTCCATGTGTAACTGGTTGGGACTGTTATTATAGCCCTGCAAAAGAATAATATGTTGTTTTAGCTCAGTAGCTGTGTTTCTAAGAGCCTGAAGGCTATGCTCAGATAGCAATGACGCTTGCGATTGGTTATCGCGCGATGTCGATATGATGATAGCATGCTTGCCAATATGTTGGGTGGTGATGAATGGTTTGAAGGGAGGTCTTCTCAGAGTGTGATTTTGAGATTTCAGTATTTTAGTTCCGGTAGAGGAAAGGCAACTGGGTTATGAATGATCCGGTTGGGGTTGATAAAGTAGTAAGACTTGGTGTCTTCAAGTGAGGTGGGATATGCACCTGTGGAGTCGCCGCCGTTGATCGAATGGAATGTGTTAAGTTTTTCGGTGCTATGGTTTCTTCGGTGCGTGGGGTCAGAGTATTGAGAAGAAGTATTGATGAATGCGGTTGGCAGAGAATGATCCTGAATTGAGGCTAGGCAGTGTTTCCATTTCTAGGAGGCCCGGTGTAAGAAGCGGAACTCGAGCAGTCGCAGAGTGGGGGTGCGACAATATAGCTTGGAATTTGAAGATATTGTTGTGCATTTAATGGATGTCCATGAGGAGCGGACGGACTGGTAAGTTGGTAAATAAAGCAGGGCGTAGGATGGGGTAATTAAGTCGTAGAGAGCATGCATTTCAGCGTCGTTGGAAGGTGTCCGCAGGTGATTTCCACAGGTGGGTTATCTTCTGTGAATAGGTTGGTGATGGCGGGGCTGGCATATCTCAGTGGGGGCTTTAGTGGCTATTCGGTAGGAGGCGGAGTGTGTGAATGACTCTAGAGAGAGTTTGAGTATTTTGGGAGTGCTAGCAAGAGAATTTGGAAGAATTGGACAGATTGGTCGAGCAAGATCCTATTATCAAAGGAGAAAGGATCTCGTCAGGGTCTAGTATGGTGCACGGAGTAGCTTTAGGCTAAGTGGGGGACTCCCACCATCTACAGTTGGGTTGTAGGGTTGTCTTCTCATAGGGTTGCAGATTGTCGGTGTATTGGCACATTATTTCAGCTAAGGGAAAGGATTAAAATGGTGATTGTGCGTGGGATTTGATGAATGTGTGCAAAAGTTAGCCCTGTTGGGCCAGGGTTAGGCTTTGGAAGATTCAGAATTTATGCTTAAGGCATGGGCGAGTTGTAAGGATAGTGACTCAGTCACGTGTTTCATTGAAAGGGGTTTCAGGCAACAGTATGATCGAGAATCGAGCTTTTGCAGAGTATTTTCTGAGAAAAAGATGATGGTTGTAATGTTCTGTGATATGTTTCAGCATGCAAGGTAATATTGGAGGAGTGAGAGAAGTAAACTCTAGATTGTAGAAAGACTATGAGGAGAGTATGGGACGGGTTGCGAACTTTAGGTAGCATAGTCTCGTGAATCAGGGTCACTTGGGATGAGGGAGAGTTGAGGTTGCTATGAGTTGGAGTAAGTTGCTATTATTTCTGAAGCAATTAAAGATGATTAAAAGAAATATTGATTAGCCATGGTTGAAATTTCACATTTACGACAATGATCAGTTCCTCCGGTGTGATTAAGTTATGCATGTGGTTTGTGCCGGTGTGTGCGGGGCTTGTCGGCCGTCGTAATGGATTCTATGTGGGAGCATTTGAGTGCTATGGCCTGTCAGGTATAGGGGACACCAGAAGGGTTATAGTGGTATAGACTACTACTTAAGGATTTGCATGTTGGGTGATTGTGGGAATTTACTCGTGTGTTGAGATAGTACTCCTGAATTGAGTTAAGTAAAAGGTTCTATATGATGAAGTGTTCACCCTATTGGTGGTTTAGAAGTTATGATGGAAATTCTTGAGCTACCTCATATTGGCTTGTTAGGTGCGGTAAGCACTATGTAACTGGGAGTAGGAATTGAAATTGCGGTTTGGTGTTAATAAGGATGTCATGAGCTCGGAAGAGCAAGACAAAGTGATTTGAAAGTTCAGAGTAAGGTTGTGTTATCTTCAGTGTCACCTAAGATTTGATATTCAGTGGAAGAGGCTTTGTACCCTGGTTATGGGTTCTTGATTTGTCTTACAGCGTAGTATGTCCAATGGTGGATGGGTAGACTTGTTGCCTTTTGTGGAAGGTGTTGGAAGCATGACTGCGGAAAGATGGTATAAAGTGTGACACGTAGTCACTTGATGGATTGAAGATTTGCTGAGTTTAAAGAAGTGCAATATTGTTTAATTGAGAATTTATGCCTGGAAGGCGTTCAGTTCATTTGGTTGTGGATTGTGGGGTGTTTGTCCCGGCTATGATGGTTGTTCTTGCGTATTATGAGAGAAAGTGGGTTAATATGGACCCAGGTAAAAATTATTAGCTTAGTTTGGTGCGAGCAAGGTGACTCGATGTTTGTTAATTATTATTATGGGCTCCGTATGAGCCAAGCATGTTCATTTCAGTAGAGCGCTTTTTCATGGAAATGTATTAGAACAACAAATGTTGTTCCGTCTTCGTCAAATTCATGTGTTATTATGATTGTGCCGTGTGAGTTGTGAAATGGCTTGATAATTTTCTATGTGTTGAGGACCCTCGTAGTGGGTATGTTATGTGAGCAGGATAGCTCTTGAGATTCAGAGTGTATATATATATCGCACCTCAGTTGTGCTTGGGTTCTATAGCATGCGACTTTATCAGTCTCCCCAGGATGGTATTGTGCACTTAGCGTGCTTGTGACCGATATTCGATATTTGTGGTAGTGTTCGATTTAGCTCGGTGTGTGTCTTCCTACGTGAATTTTATGTTATCTGGATCGGGTGTTACGCCGCCACGGTTATGTTATTTGGATCAGGTGGCACACCGCCACGGGTATGTTATTTGGATTGGGTGGCATGCCGCCACGGGTATGTTATTGGGATTGGGTTGCACGCCGCCACATGTATGTTATTTGGATCGGGTTGCACGCCGCAACAATGTGATAAAGATTAAGGTTCCTATATTTATTTTGTTATGTTTTACTTCCTATTTTTGAGAAAAGTTCATATTAGTTGCGTGAGTTGAATAGTCTCTTCCTGAGTCATTTCTTACCTATCATGTTCGAGTTATGGCCTATTGGCGCGGTGTGGTATCATGTGAGGCTGTTGGTCATGTTTGGGGTGATTTGTTATCTGAGCAATTCATACTAGGTGAGACGAGATTATCGGATTAGGTATCAATACGATAAGGTTATGTGAAGTGTAGACTAAGGAACAAATACCATTATTCAGGTTCATAATGAAGTGATGATTCTAGTCAAGATGAGGTATTCAGGGATTTGTTAACTCTGCAGTTGGGCATGAATTTTTGCACCTCCGTTGTGGTGGTATCGTCAGCATTATAGCAGGATGTAAGTATATATATCATGAGGTGCATTGGAAGCATCAGATTCGTGGAATTTTGGCTATTAAGGTTCAGGGAACGTCATTGTGGTTAAATGATGAATTTTGCGGTGCATGGTGCTAATTCAGAAAAGGTATGCAGTCATGTTCTGGTATATCGTATGGTAGTTGATCCGGTGTTTATGTATTGGAACTAGGTCTGACAGAGAAATTTCAAGTGTTGGAACTAGGTTCTGAGCTTATTATATGGATAAAAGAAGAAATCTTCAGATTTGATCAAGCTAATGTACTGAACTGTGTTGTGGTAGCACAAGCAAGTGCTCGAGGTGTTAAACAGTGATTTCAGATAACTCTAGAGCAGTTCTTAGCACGTTCGAGGAGGAACGTCTGTTTAAGTGGGGGAGAATGTAACGACCCGACCGGTCATTTTGAGCTCTAGCACATCGTTCAGCGGTTTAAGGCCGTGAGCAGCTCCGTTAAGGTATTATGACCCGGGGCGTGGTCGAAATTTAATATCGGGAAGTTTAGAGTCGGTTTGGAAAGAAAATTCTCATTTTAGAAGTCTTAAGTTGGAGAAATGGACTAAGATTGGAATTTTTAGCAAACGAGCTCAGAATTACGATTTGAGAGTTCCTACAGGTTCGTATGATGATTTCGGACTTGTGCGTATGTCCGGATCGGGTTTTGGATAACCCCAGAGCGTTTCGGTGCATATTGAGGAAGTTAGCATTTTAGAAAGAATTTCATAAATTTGGGCTTGAAGTGCATTTCAGAGTTATTGATGTCCGTTTGGGATTTCGAGTCTGGGAGTAACTTTGTATGGTGATTATGGAGTTGGTAGCGCGATCGGAAGTGAATTTGGATGTCCGTAGGTCATTTTGAAGTCATTTGGCTAAAGATTGAAATTTGAAGGTTTTTGAGAAATCCGACCGGAAGTGGAAGTTTTGATATGGAGGTTGGAATGCGATTCCGAAAGTTGGAGCAGGTCCGTAATGTTGAATATGACTTGTGCGCAAAATTTAAGGTCAATCGGACGTGATTTGATAGGTTTCGCATCGGATGTAGAAGTTGGAAACTTCTAAGTTCATAAAGTTGGGATTTGAGTGCGATTCATGGTTTCGATGTTGTTTGATGTGATTTGAGGGCTCGAGCAAGTCCACATTATGTTTTGGAACAGGTTGGTATAATGGGCGGGGTCCCGGGGGCTTCGGGTGGTTTCCGGGTGGTTAACGGATCAAGTTGAGAGTTTGAAGAAGGCTAGATTTGCTGTCATCTGGTGTAATCCGCACCTACGAGGATTTGGCCGCAGGTGTGATAAGGCGACCGCACGTACGGAAATAGTCCTGGGCAGAATGCTTTAAAACAAGGATTTCTTGGTTTATTGCCTTCATTTCTTCTTTGGCTTTGGCGATTTTGGGAGGTTTCTAAGAGAGGTTTCCTTCATGCATTGTCAAGGTAAGAAAATTGCTCCCGTTTTAAAGTTAAATACAAGATTATATGCATGGATTAGGCATGAAAATTGGTAGGAATTTGGGAAATCATTGAAGAAACCTAGAAAATAGAAAATTGAATTTTTATCCACGAATTGAGCATGAATATTTGAGTAAATTGTATATTTGAGTTAGTAAGGCTATGGGTAGAATCTATCTTCGAGAAATTTTGAATTCCGGGCATGTGGGCCCGAGGACATTTTGGTCATTTCACTGAGCGGGGTTGGGAAAGATTATGAGTATTAGGATCAATTTTCATTGCTTTGCCGTTATGTGGTAGTTTCGGAGTGTTGTGCAACAATTTGAGTCGTCGAAAGGGATGGGAAGCCGGTATTGGAACTTCGGAGCGAGGTAAGTCTTCTTTCTAACTTTGTGAGGGGGAATTGTCCCCCTAGGTGAATTAATTAAGTATATGCTATTGTATTCGGGGGCTACGTATGCACGAGGTGACGATAGTCCGTGCGTAGCTACTATTATGCCATGTCCGGGTAGTCTAGGACCCACTAGCATGCCTTACGTGTTGTACTTGTAATCCTGCATGTAATACTAAACTACTAATATAATCGAAATCGTAATTGAATATCCGAAGAAGACTAGAGTTCATTTTCTTAATTATGTAGAAAGATAATTTATTCCTCCGTGGATAATTGTATACCTGATAGGATTGTATTACAGAAATATCATTAAACTGGGCAAATGAGTTTTAAAACAAATATTTAAGAACAATATTTCATATCCCTTTAAAAAAAATATATTACCATTTTCCTTAGAAAAACTGTTTTCTTGATAAAATGGGGACTTATTGTGTGGACATTGTATTGGTAAAAAAGAGTTTCACACGTAAGCCAGCTTTTGACAACTCGGCCAGTTATATGGACACAGGAGAATGCGACAACTGGATGTGATTCTTTGATGAGGTACGGAACAAAGAGGCACGATTCAATAAATCCTCGATCTTATCAGCCACGAGAAACTCAACCTAATCAAAACAGGGAAGAGGTACGGTCAGAATGAATCTAGACAAAGCTACGGTCAGATTCAAGGACGCACAATTGATTACTCGAACGTTATGTAACCGTACCCCAATTACCGTTATCCTTTGTAACGCCTCATTAATGTCATAATTAGTCATTTATGAGCAACCATAGAAAGAGTTGTACGTTATCTCAAGGAATCTCCTATATAAGGGAGGGGAATACAGCTTATAAAGACATCTGATTCTCGAATATAATTGACTTCACTTTTCTATATTTCTGCAATGTTGTCTATTATTTATTTTTCTCTATTTCCTTGACTATAAGTAACCCGTGTTCATCCTATAAATAGCTAAAGTCAAATGGTCTAATTCTTTGGTTAAACAAATTGGTTCCGTTACCGTGAATCTGATAATCTTTGTTTGCTTTTCAAGTGATATCCTCTGAACTATGTCGAACTCCAACGACAACAACCAACAAAGGAATGGAACCTAGTTCTATTGCCTTCAGGAACCCCACGTGGTTCAAGGGAACAATCCCAAGAAAGATCCAATAACGACAATGGTGATAATGATCAAACTGTGGAACAATATCGTGTAAAGCAAATGATTGTAGAGTATGTGAGCCAAGTTTTGCAAGAATTTGCGAGAGGATTACCGGCAACATTACCTACACCGGAGACACCACCCCCCAATAATACCATCACCATGGAAAATCCTCAATCTAGGTTGGCAAACCCAGGAAGAGGAGATACTCCTAATGAATCTCTCGAAACGAGACCAGGTATATCTAATAACTCAGAATTACTAAATTTACTGCTAACCATGCAGAAACAGATGAAGGAGAAGAACGATCACATCGAACAAATTCCTGGAGTACCACCTATCATCAAAGGAATTGATGTTGATAGGTATTCTAAACAACCTTGGAAGCCAAGTGTGGCACCCTTGCCTATACCTGTCACGACCCAATTTCCCACACGGGTCGTGATGGCGCCCAACAACGGGGTTAGGCAAGCCAACATAAATTCTACTAAGTGTTACCCTTCCCATGTGATTAATTAATCCAACTTTTACCAGTTTTAAGCATTTATTTACATGATATTAGCCGGTGACATGAAAATAACACATCTAATACGTGAGTCAAAAGATAAGCGTATGGATGAAAATGCAGCCAAAACACCCAAAATGTACGCACATGTGTGCCAGGAACTAGTGTCACGAGTGTCGCGGGCAACTATCAGAATACACCAGAATACTTAAATATATACAATCCCATAGTCTGAATGAAATAGACAGGGAAAATAACAAAAGGAAGCTCCAGGGTGCTGCCAGGAATCGCCAGGAAGAGCAGCTCACCGTGAAGTATAACCAACACCGGTTAGTATCTAGTAAGGAACTGATAATCAGACGTACCAACCTCCAGACTTGTATAGTCAAGTACAGAAGAAAATAAAGTGCAGCATGCGTACATACGTAAATATGTACCCAGTGAGTATCCCGCCTAATCTCGAATAAGTACTGACGAGAAGTCGACTCGATACTCACTAAGGTCCAACAGTAATAAGTAAGCAAGATGTAAGGAAAACAATAGGAATGTAAGACAAATAACCAAGTACATCGATATTAGACATCAAATAACAATCCAAAATCCACAAAGGTTGATACCCGCCGTGGCGTACGGCCCGATCCCATCCTGTAATCCTCGCCGTGGCGTACAACCCGATCCCACAATATAGTAAATCATCACTCTACCGTGGCGTACGGCCCGATCCCATCCTGTAGTCTCAATCTCCCCGTGGCGTACAACCCGATCCCATCCTGTAGTCTCAATCTCGCCGTGGCGTACAGACCGATCCAATCCTGTAGTCTCAATATCGCCGTGGCGTACGGTCTGATCTCATCCTGTAGTCTCAATCTCGCCGTGGCGTACGACCCGATCCCATCCTATAGTCTCAATCTTGCCGTGGCGTACGGCCCGATCCTGTCCTGTAGTCTCAATCTCGCCGTGGTACGGC
>ML333111.1:0-52137 GCA_005239505.1 Nicotiana paniculata | reverse complement strand
AATGATTGGCTTGCCTGACAATGATGTCTGGCGCCATCACGACCTTATGGATTTTGGATCGTGGCATTAGCGAGCCAATGATCCAAGTGCATGCACAAAACGACCAGTGGAACTCCAAATCTTCAAATCCTTTAAGTCAAGCCGCAAAATTCACGCTATCGCGAGTGACCAATCCTCCATCCCGCCATATACATAAATAATTACAATAGTTAGTAGTGTATTTTATAATTATAATTTACTACATTTTATTGTAAATTAATTAAGTTTAATTAACTTAATTTTAAAGGGGTCAAAAACTAAAAGGCTTAAATTGCAATTCCTTAATTAAATACAAAGTGGTTATTCATTAAATTAATTTCAGCCCAAATACCCAAGCCCAAGCCAAATCTAACCCAGATCCAATTCCCTTCTCTCCACCATAGAAACCCCCGTCTCCTCTTCTTGACCAATGAAATCGTGCCACATCACCCGTCCTACACTCGGGCGTGCATTTGCTTGTTTTTTGGACACATTATAACTACGCCACATGAAATGCACCCGCAATTACAACATGTGATTTATTATAATTTGAAGTTGAAGACGGGGACATGAGTTGTCGCACCCGAGTGTAGAATACGTAGTCAAGAATACATGAGCTGTCTAAAGTTCATTGTTACATACCTTAAAGAGAGAATTAACGAAATCCTGACCAAATAAAGGTCAGGTAATCAGCAAAGTAGCAAAAAGAAGGAAATTCCTGCAACAATGAAAGCAGGAGCAACTAGAAAACCAGCAAACCAGGAAAAGTAAACAGCCCAGGACTTGAGTACTCAAAACAAATATTTCGAAACCAGAAACAGAAAAGAACAAGAACCAAGTTGAGAAGACCCACAAAAGCTTGATGAACTCCCAAAAGAAAATCAAACTTTTTCAACCATATTCTTTTTTTTTGGAAATTTTGTTTATTAATGAAAAAATATTTTGATTCTTTCTGTATTTTTAGAATGTATTAGCAGCTAAGAGAGGTTGAAAGAATGTTTTTCAGAGTGTAAAAATTATTCCTAGTCTAAAGGGAGGGGGGTCTATTTATAGGAGACTTGGGAATGAGATATTCTTTGGGTATATTCCTAATTCATTAGGCTGAAGAGGTACATGTACAACTGTCCACCCTATCCTTTTGGGACAGCTGCACCTTTCCAGAACATTCCAGCCTTAGAAAAGACCCTTCTACCCTTAAAAATCTGATTTCCTAATCTACATTACCTGTTGTACCCCTTGGAGTCCCCGAATTTACCATTGGCTAATCATTGTTACTTGCTTAGGTTATCATTTAACTCTAGTTAACTAACACTAGTTATGTCCTTTAGGCGACTACTAGTTGTTCTTAACTAAGGTTAGGTTAACTAAAAAGGTTAATTGATTAAATATCTAAAGATAGTTTTCATACTAATTATCTATGTTTAAGTTAATTAAAAAAGTAGGTCAATCAATTTAATTCCTTAACTTAAGCTAACTGATTTGGTTAAGTTAATTCAATTTGATTACCTAAAATCAGAGGCTTAACCAATTATTAAACCTAAGTTTAAATTAATTAATTGATCAGTTTAACTAGGCTTAATTAAGGTTATTCAACTTAGTTTTCTTTACTTAGGTTAAGTGATTTGTTCAGTTAATGAAACCTAAATTAATTATCTTAAACATATTTTTAAGACTTAATTAATTGTCTAAGAGACTATCAACCTAAGTTAAACTAGTTAAACAAGTGTATTTTAGGAGGTTATCACTAATTAGGGCAGCCTTGATTTTAGGATTGAACTAAGTTAATTCATGGCCCTGCACTGGTTCAGATTAACTAGTAATAATCCTAAAAGAGCTAATAGCTCTTATGCATGACATAATTAGGAAGGAATCCTAACTTGATATTCACTTAACACTAAACAGAATCAACAATCAAAGCAAAGAAAGGCGGAGATCAAGTTTCAGTTCAATCAGCACAAAACAATTCCAAATTATTATCTAGACAGGTAAACTCGATCACAGTTCTAATCATAATAACATGATAACACTGTTCTAATTATTATCTAGTTTCAGTTCAATCATCTAATTCAAATCGCAATACAGGATAACACTGTTCTAATCAAGATTAAACAAATTGTCATTTTAGATTCTTCTTAGTCAATCTAGAGCAGGATAGTAACAGTCAAACAATGAGCGAGGATAGACGAAGAAAACAGAAAGAGAGAAAGAAAAAGAAAGAAAAGAAATTACTGAAACAACCTAAAAGAAATGATTGACATGAGATTTGGTCTTAAAAATGAAATCCAGAATCTTTTACCACAAGAATTCCTAAACTGATTAATCAAGATTCAAATAATGAAAGCATAATCGAACTATTGTGTGGATTTAACACACGAGACAGGAATACTCATACTTGATCGATTCAATGCAACAAATATGGAAAATAGCGAAAGACAACAAACAAATATGGATTTAGAACGATCACATATTCATGGTGATTTTTTTACAGAAGAGAAATCAGAAACGGGGAAGTACCAGTTGAAGGAAACTTGGCCGGAAAATTTGAAGGTCGTCAGACCTTGGCCGGACTCCGATAGGGTTTGAAAATGAATCAAACCCTCATGAATCGATTTCCCTAGTCAAGAGCAATCGACCCATGAAGGTCTGAGCCATTGAGTGTCTCTAAATCCGCCGGGGGGAGTAATTTTAGGGTTTTCAGATTCTTAGATCTGAAATTCCTCGCTTTTTGTTGGGTTTTGGAAGAAACAAATGATGGGAGGTGATTGAGGGGCGATGGGGATCACCTGGTAAAATTTTGGGCTAGTTTGGAGAAGCTTCGCCGTCGGCAAGCGATTTTCGATCGGTGGAGATGGGTGGGGACACGGCGAAGGGCGGCGGAGGCTTCAGAGAGAGGATAGATACGGAAGGGGTGGGGGTTAAACTTTGGTGAAATGAGGGGGCTGTGGTTCAGTCTGGACATATATATATTAAAAGAATAATTAGTTCCCAACCGTTGGATCTGGGAAGATTAATGGCTGGTATTGGTTTACTTATTCTAAACGGGGTCGTTTGGGTAATGGAGGGGCCAGGCCGGGTCAGGGATTGGATTGGGTATTTGGGTCGTTAGTGGGTAACTATTCTTGGGCCTGGGCAATTCCAGCGCAGGTTATGCGATTGGGTTTTTTTTTTGGCCAATTCTAAACTTACTTAATTAATTTAAACTAGATAAGTGTATTAATTAATTTTATCCTAGTCTTTTTCTAGCTTTGCAAATTAATTAAAAAATCACACCATTTACTCCTAATCAAATTTCACAGTTTTTGTTAAAGAAAAAGTAATTAAACCAAGAAATTGAACATTAAGCCTACTCTATGTCGGTTAATTACATTTCGCTATCATTTAAATAATAATTAAAGGTTATGCATGTAATTATGTCATTTTAAATTATTTATATATTTTAAAAATAAATTATGGCTACATAACGTAAGATAAATTCACAAATAGGAATAAAATTCAACAAAATTCATGAAATCAATTAATTAATTGAGATTTTTGTAGGATTATACGATAGGTAAAAATCACATGCTCACACTCACATAACATACCTAACACATACAAAAGATACAACAAAGGCACCACGAAATAACTTAACAAATATCAATTTTAGTCTTGGGTAGTAAAAATCAATCTAGGGTTATAACTAGCTTTTATTCTCTTTTTGATTCTGAGTCTTACACTGGTCGGGGTTTGAGTTCTTGATTATATACGGCTAAGAGTATTTGTTTGGTTTGCTGCTCAAGAGGAGGTCAGTACACCTCCAACCTTTCTCTTTTAATTGCTTCATTCGAAAATCATGAACGTGCTACTGTTTGTCTGTTAACTGTTTCATTTATAATATTTGATATTAGTATGTAATTGTCTGTTTTAGTTCACCATGACTTTGTTGTTGATCTGTGATCAGCTATTATATTTTATTAGTATTGATTAAGTAGCTACGTGACTTTATGACTTTTGTTCTGTATTAAACGACCTATGTGGTTAAGATGCTTAGCATACTTTAATGATTTCTCATATCTACCTAGACTTCATGCTTCCCTATAATGATTATATTATAATCTTCATGCTTGTCATTCCTTATTCTTTTAAGTTTTGTTATTCTATACTTAGGGTTGCTGTTACAATCTTCATGCTCATCATGCCATATTCTTTGAGTTCTATTATTCTATACTTGGGATTGCTGTTAGATGATTCTAGATAGGACATGCATGAAAGTACATAGGGTAATCCTGCATCACTTGGTTAAGGTTTATGAAGATTAAGTGTTCAAAATTCTTGTTAAACTTTAAGCATTCTATGAGTCATTACTCTGAGAGTTTTATATCCATGCCTAACTTGCCTATGTCATTGTCTGAATCTCTGTTGAGGATTTCAAAGGATTCAAGTAGTGTTATTAACCTATGTGTAGGCTCATTATAATATCTGGTTTTGAACTAATCTGTGATCAATCCCTTACGACAATAATATTTGTTATTGCAACTCTAATCTATGTGCTTTATCTATCTGTGATTTGTATGAATCCAATTGTTTGGTTCTTTAGCAATAATAGTATAAGTGTTCATGTCTCCATACGTGCTTAGAAACTTGACCTTAAGCTTGTCCAGTATGTTTTTCATTCACTTAAGACTGGAAGTATAGTCATGAAGAACACATGTCTCTATGTGTTTTCCTATGTTAAGAAAGAGTATGCTTATGTGGTAGGAAGTGTCATAGTAGTTGGTTTGCACTGAAAGGGCCTCATAGACATTCATACCTATACGGAAGAATGAGTTTGTGGTTAGGTATTTGAGAGTAGAGTTTAGCTCTAGGTTGGGTTGCTCTCCCCGACACAAGCATTGCCCTAGGCCTTGAGACCTTTGGGAACTTTGAAGTGTCGGGGGATTCAAAGAGGGTATTGACCTTGAGTGGAATTCTCTCCTTAGACCTTAATCCATTGACACTTGTTATTCTCTTAGAGTTTAGTGTTTAATGACAACGAAAGGTGTTCAATGTGGATCACTTACTATACATAACCTCCACATTAGTATAACGTTCTTAGTGTTAAAATATTGTTAATGATCTTTTCCTTTATTCTTTGCTTGCAAATTTCATATATGGGCATGTATGTAGTACTGTTTTTTCTAATGAATTTCTCTTCTTTCTTTTTTGAACATGTACAATGATTTGGGCGTGTTGGTTTCTTTAAGAACTCTGGTCCAAGTCCAAACCCGCTATGTCTCAGAAGGTTCAGAGTCAACCGTCGCTCGTCCCTATTACTGCTGAGCCTATCTATTTGTGGCTTAAACACTAGATTCCTTTCTTTCCCTTTGCTCTTTTATTATTATTTTCGTTATCTTATGGTTTCGCTATGTCATTATTCTTTACTGAGTTCGTGTTGTTTTATCTCACGTGTATATGAAAATTATATATTGGATCGAACGCTTTATTTTATCTTTTAACTCCCATAAAATAACTTAGACAAGCCTTAAAGAATCTAGGATTAAAAGAGGCACTAGTTAGCAGTTAATTCAACATTCGCTAATCATGAGTTGTTATTAATTCATTATGCCTTGCTAACTCTTTATTAAAGATTTGAAGCCTAAAGGCATAACAAAGGCGGCAGTCCCTCTTTCAAAAGAAAAAACCAGAACTAAATCACGAGTTTAACTTTTTTTAAAAAGGGAATCAACTCCTCTCTAAAATCAAAGTGCCGCTCCCCCCCTCCCCACGCACCATCACCACCACCACAAAAAAAAACAAAGACTTTTGAACAGTTTTCCTCAAGCCTACTATTAAAACCATGGTATATTGTGGGTTCACTTTCACCTCATTAGAGTAATATGAACTTCCATGTTTTAGGAAACAAAGTGCTTTAACTTAGCTTCTTTTTTACACTTTTTTCATACAAACATCCTATCTTTCAAAGTTCTTTTCAAGCATATATATACTAACATTATTTTTCTAAGACTCTTCTTTAAGCCCATGCCTCTTTAAACTACACCCCCTTTATAGGTATTACGCCCTAATATATGGTAAGCTACACTCTTTTGAACACTAGTCAAAGCATAGTGCAAATAATTAGTACTAAATTTAGTCTAAATCCTATGAAGCTACCTCAGATAGATTTTAAGGGGTGTCTAACACCTTCCCTTTAGAAGAACAAGAACCCTTACACATAGTCTCACCGGTTAGCAGACTAATAAAAAATATGACATTTAGTAACTAATAGGTACCCTAGTATACCTTTAAATATTAGGTGGCGACTCTCTTTCAACAACAACAGAGAAACCATAAGTTGAAATCTTGTTTTGACTAGTGCAAAATAGGGTGCAACAGTTCCGGAAGAACTTATGCCCGGGACCCAAACGCTACAGGGAAAAATACACCCGAACCCTTGTACAGTTAGACGCAAAAAATAAACTTTGTGCAATGATTAATCAAAAAACACTTTTATATATGACAAATGTTCCAAGCGGCACAAGTACAAGAAATAGAAAGAAAACAACAAAGGAAAAAGAAAGCAAAAAGCTAAACTACTACATCCACGTAATTTGGGGGAAGAGAAGCATCTGCGCCCTTATGAGAAGTAGGTGGATCTGCTGCTAGATCGAGGTCTTATCCTTCATCATCATCTCCTTCACGTTCTTCTTCAGTTCCCGAGAACTCAAAACCGGAACTAGAAGAGTTAGTTGCATCAAGTTAGACTGGAGACCCCTTCGGGCAGTTGACTCTAACTCACGGGCCTTGGCAATCTCGGCATCAAAGTCAATGATGCCCCTTTGGCCTCTTCCAAGGTTTTTCTCCTCATGCTATACATAGAGTATATCTTTTCAACAATGAGGGAAGTCGTTCGGTGCTGAAGTTCTTCCTTAAGCTGGTCAACCTCGGTCGAAAGTTTATTACGCTTGGATCTAGGGGCCTAAAGGCTAACGTCAAGATCACAGATAATGGAGTTATAAACTGTATTGTTCTCCATGATATTCCTATACTTCTCCTCCATCTAGGCATACTTATCCTCAGCAACAACAACCTCTTCAGCTTTGGAGTTCAAGGTTGCCTTCAATAGAAGCAGCCTCGCGTTCAGCAGCAGCAAGAGCAACATTTTAGACCTCAGATCAATTTGTCTTGGCCTCTTGAAATTGTACCTTTAATAGGGCGGCTTCTTGGCTAAGGGTCATCACCTCTTAATCACTCTGCTGCAACCGAGCCTCCAACTTAGCGGCTTTGGTAGCCTGTGCTTCCAATACCGGGAGACGAGTAGAATTTTCTCCCGCTCGGCCAATAGTTGGTCCCATTTCGAACATATGTTTTTCTTTATCAAGGATCAGCTTCTGAAGGCCCTCGGGAGCAAGAAAATTATCCTACAAAGAAAAGGTTCAAATCAAAATCTTTCCACGACGAAGTTAAAAGAAAACAGTAAAGGAAGCAAATGATGTATCGTTGTCGTATTGTGCATGGAATTGTTTATCATACACTCCCCTGAGAGAGAGAGAGAGAGAGTATTTTATTCTTATTTTTCTCTGAAGCCAGAGGCTTAAGATAACTGGAAAGTTCCACCGACCGGGGCAACAAATGGAACTCGATGGAAATCGAGAGGGAAACACTCCTCCTCCTCTAGGGATCTGCAGAAGGGAGCGAATAGTTACGCCCTAAATTCCCATGGACTGGGGACTGGGAGGAGGGACATCTACCTCTTGGATGTCAGTGGCAGATAGAGATGATGTAGCAGTTTCTAGTGGCGAAGGCATGTTTGGCAAGGAAAGAGATGAAGCTGATGGCGTTGTGGGTCGAGAAGCAGCTGCGGCAAAAGCAGTACTAGTTATTGGTTGCTCATAAATCAAAGACGGAAGAGGTCGGTACTCAGCCTCGAACTGCCGGGAGCAACGACTGGGGTTCGAACGCGAGAGTTGGCATCCTCCACCATATCAAACTCTCCCCATAGGGTTTGGGCTTCATCATCGGTTGGTGTTATCGGCTCAGCAGATTGACCACTCTATTGAGTTGATGAAGTTCATCGTCTCCTATGTATGGAAGTTCCTTCATTACTGGCTTCCCTTCATCATCAATCACCACAGTGGTGGCGGCTGGCTCAGGCGCGGCGTTCTTCACCCTTTTATTTTTGCTCTTGACCGTAGTGGAGCGTCGCCTTTTTGGTTGCTTGTTCTCCGACCGGGGACTCCAAGAAGAAGCGCATGTGCCGAAAGAAGGTCCTATGGAACCCGTTCGGCTTAAATCCTCTTACAGCAACCTCGCCGCCTCTGTGGGATCAACCAAAACGTCTTCCTCGATGACGATAACAGAGCCTTGCGGTAGACCTGAATTCAACAGAAATAGAATTTAGCCAATTTTCTTATACGCGAGGTAGGCGCTATATTAGTTCAAGAATCAACTTACCATAATTTTGGCCTTCCACCCGTATTTGAGGGCCAGTTCTTTCCACTGGCAGGTCTTAGGCGTGGTAATATCTAGAATCTTCTAGACCCACTGGTCCAAACCTTCAACCTTGGAGGTGTCCACTGAGTTTCTAAAATAATAATAAGAGAGAGGTCAATATCATCATGGAACAAACTTTGATCAAGGAAAAGACAAGACATTGAACTTACGTGTACGAGTCCATGACTCGGGAAAAGCGGAGTTGTATCTAGGATGATGTCCCCGGTGGTAACTACAACGAAGCGCTCCATACATCAACGATTATTGTCATCATCCATGATGGTAAGCAAAGCGTGGTGACCGCGTTTGCTAAAGTTTATCACTCTCCCATGAAATATTTTGGGGGAGTAAAGATTCATCATACGTGCCAAGGAGAGGTCTTCCCCCGTCTCCTAGCATAGCCTCCGTAGGCAAGCTACCATACGCCATACAAATGGTCTTACCTGTGCCAAACAGACTTGATACCGGTAGCAAGACTCCAAAATTACGAGTCCAAGTGCCCCGCTCAATGAGAATGGACCCATAGTGAAAGGATACGTGTAAATGTATGTAAAACCCTTCTTAGGGAAAGTTACTCGCTCCGCCAAATTAGGAGCGATGATGTTCAAATCATGAAAACCATTGTCTTCCTTCATAGCCGAAATGCTGGAAGGGTTGATGGAAGAAAGGTATACGCCAACAACCCATGTGCGGGAGTTAGCAAAAGGGAACTTTTCTTCAAAATCCTTGGTTGTATTAAGCCTTCTAGGGATAATGGTGCTCACCGTAGAAGGAACAACATCATCAGTGCTTTCCTTGTTCTTTGAGAAACTAGAGTTTTTGGAAAAGGATGCCATAGTTATCGGAAGGAAGTAAGGGTTTCTCTAAAGAAGAAGGTGAAAGAAAGTTGAAAGCAAGAGTGAGTAGAGTAAAGAAAGTTTGAGAGAGTTCGAAAATTTGTGAAGTTTGAAAGAAGAAGATTGAAGCGTATAAGTAAAGGAATAGGCGGCTAAAATCGTAGTCAAGATTACCTCGAGAACCGAAAAAGTATTGCTGAATCATGGGATAACGCGTGTTCGGGGCATTAAATGCAGAGAGACGTGCGTCTAATAAAGCGTCAGAAGCTTTTCAGATGAGTTAGAGAATTTTCCGCCAAGAAAGGTATCTTCACCAACTTTCCGGTGACACAGGGATGTGCCACCGGAAAGCAGGGGGATTATCTGTATCGGAAAAAATATGTTCATATTAAATACTCTCAAAATAGAATGACACGTGGAACCGGAGATAGATGGAAAGCAAGACAGGTGAAAAGCAAGCTCGGGGCAGCACTCTCGGTTGTCCCCGAAGGAAATATTGCTCATAAAGACAAATGAATGCCTGTCACCTGGTAGCATTAAATGGAGAATGTTCTGTAGTATTAAATACATAGTCCGTTATTGAGAATATGACTTTCATAGCCTACCGTTACACATTCTTCAATGACCCTCTTAATTATCATTTAAGAGGTGCTTGATCTTAGGACCTTGTTCCCTAAGTGCAAATATAAATAACGAGTTCAACAACCATTACAGGGACATGAATTTTCTGACAAACTTATTCTATATACTATTCAAAAGCTGAATAATATTTTATTTCTTGCTCACTGATATCGCTATTACTGCCTTCGAAAGCTTTGCTCCGAACCAAGCAATCTACTATCTTATCTCAATTTTAGCGCTAAATCTCGCATTTTTATCAATGTATTTATTATTTTGGGATCAAATCGATTCACGTGTCTATAAACCACGTATAAATTTAACTGTACCATTTTAAAGGTAAACAATGTTCTTGCCCTTAGTTGAAGTCCTTTGAATTGAATAACTCATGTTATATGGGAACAAATTATTACTCTGATGGAGAAGATGGAAGAAATGAAGAGCTATAGCTAGAAACCTGCATGCCTTGCACCATCTACAACTCATTGGGAACAACATGACTAATGAAGGCGTCCAAACTATTCTTGATTGTTGTCCTCAACTTGTATCACTTGACCTGCAGCTGTGGTCTAACGTCGGCCTCAACGAAGTCTTGAATAGTAGAATTTCTCGACATACTAAAGATGAAATATCCTAATGACTCTCTCATAGGTTTTACGATCGGATTTTATGTCTTTCGATAATGACGACCAGTATGATAATGACTTTGTTTTTGAACAAATTTCTAGTGGTCCTCTTTTTAGCACTAGCCCGATTTCGTGCTATTTGTACCTCATGCCCCTTTATAATTTTGAATTTAGAAAAATATTTTTTTAGATCTCTTATGTGTGAAAAAGAAATTTCTTACGTGTAAAATAAAATCTCCCATATATAAAAAAAAAAAAAATAGGGTTAAAAAACTAAAAACAAATTTATAAAGAGCCAAAAAATCAATTGAATTCCCGATTTATGAAGTTGAATGATTTTTTTTTTTGGTGATTGGATTATGAATACTTCTTTAGGCATCTCCTAATTAAGTTTTATCCACTTTATCATAATTGCCTTATCAAGTTTTCCTCCGCGGTAAGAGCAAGATCCACTTTATCTATTCTATACATAAGTCCTTCAGCGTGAAGAAACCTAATGATCAAGATGTTCTCAAATTCGTGATAACGACTAATACGTTTTATATTGAACTTTTAATTATCCAAGAAAAATATTAATTAGGTAAAAGAGTCTTTTATCAATTTCTTAACCCATCAATTCTTAAATCAAGAGAAAAATTTAACTTATTTAATTGGTCTCTAAAATTTCTTCCTTCTTATTTGGTTAAAAACTGTATTTACCAAACACGAGTCACTAGTTGTGATTTAGCGGGATGTTTATGTTACAAAATTATAGTCCTAGAATATTCTAAAAACTTTATCATTTGAAATTGGTCATTATGAAAAAAAGTGTTGGTCTGTATAAAAATATTTTAAATCACGAAAGAGGTGAAACTTGTGAAGTATTTTTAAATTGAGGATCTAAATTTTTCTAGAAATATTTTAAATTATAATCTATGATATTAAACTCAAAATCACACACTTACTCATACATGATATTTATACTAAACTAAGCAATTTAATTTTAGCAATTACTTTTTTCATCGTAATTTATGTGATACTTTTTTTTAGTCTGAATAAAATATTTTAAATTTAAAAATAATTTAAATTATATTTTTCAAAATGTTCATAAAAATATTTATAGTTTATTTTAATTTATTCTCAAGTGAGTGGCTTTTTATACTCTAAACTAAAGGCAAATCCCTTAACAAATGCGGAGGAAAAGAAAATGCCGTGGCCAAAGAGGCGTAAGCAGAAAAAACGGAGAGCCAAACAGAAAAACCTAAAAGCTTCATCATCTCGCTCCTCACCACCACCGCCATCGCCGCCGTGGGTGGAGCTTCCGCTGGAAATCACGGCAGACATTTTGCAGCGGGTGGGAGTGATCGATATACTGAACAATGCGCAGAGAGTTTGTAGTACGTGGTGGAAGGTGTGCCATGATCCCGCTATGTGGCAAGTCATTAACATGATAAATGATGTAAATAGCGACTTGCGCTATGATATGGATAAGATTGAGATGTGTAAGGTAGCCGTGGATCGTAGCCAAGGCCAGTTACTCAAATTTAACATCGAGAATATTGGCGACATCGACTTGTTCAACCACATTGCTGAGAGGTACAATAAATATTGTTAAATTACTTGTCTTAACATTAAATTATCTTGAATTCTAACTCCAAAAGTAGAGCATATGCAGTGATTGTTAACTCTTCCTTAATCCCTGAAGCTATAGGTAATCTAGCAAAGTTTAAACGCTTCAGATCACTAGGTTCTTTTCTTAGACAACGGAGAAATCCCCAAAAAGCGATGGTGTATGGTTCGAAACTCAGTTGGTAATGGGACCGCCGACCGTCCCTCTACCTTTCTCCAATTAAATACTACCAGGACTTCTGCAGCAAAGTTCAAATTAGTGATCCGCGCCTAACCAACACATCATGTGCTGTGCTCTAATCGTTAGGCCAAAACCCCCGGGGCAAATAGATCACTAGGTTCCTGATGTAAACCTCTACGCGTACCTTTTTAGATGCCAACGTCCATAACTATTTTGATACCAACTCCTGATTGGTTTCAAGCAATAAACATATTAATAAGTAGGATGACTGTTAAGCTGAATCGAGTTGGATCCTTGATGTTTGAACCAGTGTTGTCAGAGGCTCATTTGGGGCGCGCTTAAGCCCTGAAGCTTAGAAAAGCTCAGGAAGGGCGCTTCACCTCACCTAAGTTGCGCTTCAGTAGGCAAGACGCCAAGACATGCCCCTTATTGCGCATAAGTTCTATCTTGAATGAGGCAATGCTAGACTACAAATATAATCGGAAAATAAGCGTATTAGTTGTTAAGGAAAACAATACGAATGAATTTGTTACTTTTCTCTTGACTTACATATGTATATTTTTAATTTTTTCTTGCATTGCGCCTTTTTAAACTAAAGCCTTCACTTAAATTGCGTTTTGCGCTTAAAGCCCCAATTGACCTAGAGCGCTTTTCGCCTTTGACAACATTGGTTTGAACTCAGAAATCCCTATATATCATGTACTTGGGTCAGATCTGGACTTGATTTGAAATTTGCTTCTTTCTTCGAGCTTTGTCCTGTTGTTAAGAATGTGAAATCCACTTGTTTAAACTCCAAGTTCCGATGTAAAGCTGAAACAGTTATCATGAAAAGTTATATTACAGTTGAACATTTATGAAAATGAGGAAATTTATTTTAATATTGAGGATTTTTGTTTGGTTTCTAGTGTGTTTTCCATTAGATAATGAACTATTTATCTCTGACAATAAAACAATAAATCATCAATTCGGAGTATTTTTCTTGCGTATTCTTGGTTTGTATATTGATGTAAGAGGATCTGTTTGCGAAGTGAGAAGCCCTGTTGACATCTCTTCATCTACAAATAATTCTCGATATGAAAACAAAGAGCCAAGGGCTGATCTTTGAATAAGAAAAGGAGTGGATCTGTAGGGTACTAACTACTAAATGAATTGGCCTATTCGAAAAGGCCTTGTTCTTCGGAAGATCAATTATGTATTTGGTACTGCATGGTTCCACTTTGCTAGATCTCCGAATCATTATCATGCAAATGAACAACAACAAAAAAAGAAGAAATAATAATGCAAATGTTTAGTGAATGCAGTAGGCATACCCTGAAATCACCAAGATTTTGGAATTTGCTGTTCTTTCAACTCCTTCTTTGTGTGGAGGGTCTGGAGTGCGTGATTTTAGATTAATAGCATTACAGCTGATATCCTTGAGGATTTTTAAGTTTCTTTACATAAAGAAGAAGAGATACTTGGCAGAGAGATGAAGAACAGGGGAATCAGAAAACAGTCAGGGAGAAGAAGACAAATCTTCACTGATGATTGAGGAGAAAAATGCAATTGTGGGAAGGAGGGGAACCAGATGCTTGAAGAAGAAAAGGCATCATTCCCACCACACAAGTTTGTCTACATTCTGATATATTCTGGCTGTTAGATTATTGCTCCAATATTAGATTGACCCATCATTTATTCTAATACAACTAGATAAACCCATCATTCTACACCTTATAAGAAAAAAGAAATCTACACATGCAGTTAAGAAGGAAGTACGTTGCAAGGTTTGTAAAGGATGCATGTATATGTAATATAAAATTACTTTTACTGAATAAGGGATCTTTGGCTTGCCAGTTTCCTTAGCCTAACACCTTTTTATTTATTGATTGATTTATCTGTGCCTGAGTCATTCTGCCAGTACCTAACCCAACATTTCCAATTGAATGTCAGTTCATGCCTGAAGTACGTGTTATGGGTTTGATACAATTGCATTCCTAGTACATACATCCTAGTTCATACAGAAACATCATACATTAATGTTTAAGCTAATATCATTCAAATTGTGAGTAAGTTGCAATTCGTGATTACCCGCCCTAAAGATCATACACATCTGGAGGAACTTATAGAATAGGGGCAAGCTGAAACAGGATTTCCTAGAAATATTACAGAAGTTGGGACAACCAATAAGGATTCTTTTCTTTCATAAGTAACCAGAAAATGACAACTCTTTAGCTTACGAGAACGATAATGAGAAATGGTAATTTGCAGTGTGTGAACTAGTTTGCTGGTATTGTTATGTCCGATGCCCACTAAACTCGGTTTATATCTATAGAACAACAACATACCCAGCATTATCCCACACCGTGGGGTCTGGGGAGGGTAGTGTGTATGCAGACCTTACCCCTACCTTGTGAGGATAGGGAGGTTGTTGTCAATAGACCCTCAGCTCAGGAATCGGTTTATATCTATGATGGAAGTAAAGGGGTATGTTTCGTCTTCATCCCTTCTGCAGAAAGAACAAAGCAGAAAATAGTAATATTCTGATTATCATTTTAGCCAGGCAGAAGGAGGAAATGATTAATGTTGGATGAAGTTCTAACATGTAGCTGATGCTAAGAGCAGATGAAGCAGCAATTCATTTGCTCACAAATACAGAATTTACTAGGAAGAAAGAAGGTAATGAAAGAGGAGAGTGACAGGGGAAGGAGGAACTGAATAGTGCGTTTTAAGTGTGGCTTTACATCTTCCGTTCATGTCAAAAAACTTCTCTGCTTTTTGGTGATAGTGTCATGTTGAGGATTTATATTGCTTTACACCTATACATTTTGGTGGTTAACTACACTTTTCCCATGTTTTTGTTGCTAAGTTCATTTGTATTTCTTGGATTCACGTTATACTGATGGTTCAGTAACCTACTTTTTAGAAGGTGCCCTGGCTGTTGTTTCTTATTATTCTTTCTCATTACTTTTCATGAGCTCTGCTAAAATAAAAGTTCTCTTAAAGTAATCAAATTTGGAAACCTTTTGAACAGATCAAGTCAGCTCAGACATCTCAGACTTGTCAGGTGTCATTGTGTCTTATTTGGATGTTTGGCTGCAGCTGCTAAGAACTTCCCTCTGTTGGAGGAGTTGCATCTATACTTCTCTGTTATTAGCTACAATGATATGGAAGTTATTGGTCATTCTTGCCCTATGCTCAAGTTATTTACATCGAATGCCTATGGATTTCTAGGATTTAGTCCTCCGCGTTATCTATGTGATGATCAAGCTCTAGCTGTTGCCAGAAGTATGCCTGAACTGCGGCACCTGATGCTCTTTGGAAATATCTTGACAAATGAAGGCCTGCAGGCCATTCTTGATGGCTGTTCACACCTTGAATCGCTGGACGTACGCCACTGTTATAATCTCAATCTTGAAGGGGATTTAGGAAGAAGATGTAAACAACAGATTGTCGATCTAAAGCTCCCTCATGATTCCACTTATGGTTATCAATTCGATGCTGACATATTTGATCATTCAATTCGTGGTGCTGACTTCTCAGATCAAAGTAGTGATTATTCTGTATCTGATGATGACTTCCATTGGTTATCTGATACCAGTGTAGGCCATTGGGACCATGATGATCATAATGACTACTACGACTAAATCCATTTAGCGACAAGTATCCCGACGGAAATGTTGTCTTTTACGAAGGTCATATTCAAACCGAAAATCACTGATGGTAAGAACCAATGATTTGAATACCAGCATTATTTCATCCATCTTTTGTTTTGTTCTGTTCAACCGCAAGATATAGAAAGGGGGGAAGGGTTAAGACAAAAAAGGTTATTTGATGCAGAACAGGCACGTTCTTTTGTAGGTTTTTGGTTGCTTTTGCGTTATCATGACATCTTTTTGCAACAGTAACAGGTGAAGTGTTTAGTTCTGTATATAGTCTTCAGCTGATTGTAATTAGAATGACCAAAGTAATCCTCTTCCTTTTGCATCTAAGGTGATTTCCATGACTTCTAGATAACTCTTGCTCTTCTTTTGTTCGTACCTCAAAGGTCTTTGGAACCTCCCTCCAATTCAAGTTTGCTATGTATCTTATATATTGTATCTACTCTTTTGAGCTTGTGTATAAAAGCTACTTCTGTTGTACTAGTTCAGAGTAATTTCTTCTCTATTAATGCTTATTGAGAGAATGGTAAGGCTTGGCTGCTGGTTCTGTGCGACTCAAAACACCTGATTATTATTTCCTACATCCAACTTCTGATAGTTAAGCAAAGTATTGGCTTTTGAACAGTTCTTCAGATGTTTGCTGATTGAAACACAAACCAGGTCACTGGGACTCTAATGTACAGGAGTCACTAGATCTTCTCAAAACCAATGTAATGATCAGACATGTTATATTCATCAAGTGCATGCCCCAACGCTAAAATAGAATTTTTAAACCTGCCAAAGAATCTCAAGAGCACTTTAACATGTCGAGAAATTCTCCAACTCAAGTGCTTTTTTTTATCGTGTTGCCTCTGAAGTTCCATTTCCTCACTTTCCTTCTTCCACTCTGCCCCCCTATATTCATCAATAGATACAGCTAATGCACCCATTGTGTGTGGTCTTCTTTCACATTCCCCAGCAGAAATATAATAACAAAAAAGCAGCAAAGGTAACAAATTGTTTTATCCTAGGGTATGCTTGCACTAAACTTCTGTAGTAGGCGTTGTGTTTGGTAATTTTGCTTCATTCTGCCATTATTTCAATTCTGTGTTTTTCACCAGGTAAGGAAAAATGAAAAGACTTGGTATTGCAAATTGTCATGGTATAGTATGCGAAGGCTTGGTTAAAGTAGTTCAAAAGCTCCCATTGCTAAAAAAGTCGTCTGACACACACAACTATCGCAACAGAAGGCATTGATGCTCTTGGCCACATTTGAAGTCTTTTGAATTGAATACTCCTTAATTACGAAGTTGATGAAAGAAATAAAGTAGTTCTAGCTATTGCTGAAAACCTACCAGCCTCCTTCACTGGTCCTGCGGCGGTGCTTTAACGTTAGCCTCAACGATGTCTTGAGTAGCAGAATTTCTTGACAGATTAAAGATGTGAAGCTCCAAAAAGTTTAATATTATTTGGGCCTCAATGGATTGTTTGGTACAACGGTGACATATCCCATGGAATTAGCTATCCCACCTTTTACACGGGATAACTAATTCTACCATTAGTGTAAAAGTTATCTCGGAGATAGCTAATATTTCAAACCAAACATGGGATAAAGTTCATCCTAAACTTTATCTCGCAATTATTATCTTTATCTCATGTACCAAATGAGACCCTAGTGATAGATGAAGTTCTCATCTCTGATGAAGTGGTGTATGTTTGAAAAAATGATTTCATGGACGCAATTTTATTCCGGGATTATTATCCTTATCGCATGTAACAAATGACCCCTAACGGGTTGGGAAGCAGGTTATCGTATGATTAATTGTCCAAGGTTTAGTCATCCAACCCTCTCATAGGGATAAAAAAAACATTATAATTTCGGGATAACTTATATAAACTCTACTTAAATTTAATCCCGAGATTATTATTCCTTATCCCGTAACAAAAGAGCCTTTAAAGTGGTTGATGAAGATCTCATCTCTGATGAAGTAGTGTATGTTTGAGAAAATGATTTCATGGACGTCGGTTTTTTTTTTTCGAAACTCAAAAATTTTCAACCAAATGCCATCTTAGTGCTAGTCTCTGTACGTTACCCTGATTTTTGAAGTCACGTGATTTCTTCTCATTGGCTTGAGAACCGTTCTTCAGGTGTTGGCTGATTGAATGAGTACACAATCAAAATGCGATTTTTTTGGATTCAAAGAATCAAAATGTGTGAAAAGAAAATTGGTGGCCAAAATATATATAAAACTTTAGCTAAAAGTACTATACCTTAACGATCATTTGCCCAGTTAAGTATAGAGCCTTTAGCTAAGGAGTTATATTTGAACTCAAAGTTTAGCGTACTAACAGAAGGCATTATAGTTTAACGCCATTTGTTAAGGCGCTATACTAACATAAATATGAAATGGACCAGAAGTGATTCGACAAACAAACAAACAGTACTGGGAAAAGGCATTAGCTGTGATTCAACACACAAAGAATTATTTTGTTTTGTTACACGAGAAATTACTGTATTTGCATAATATTTATATGATTTATCACAATTTTTGAATTTAACTTTAGAAATCTATTTATTCAAGATCACAGTCAAATGTTATTTTGTTGTCATAAATGTCGCATATCATAATTTTTATATGATTTTTTTTCTTTTACACAACTCAACGATATTTTACTGTATTGTCAATACAATTACATTTTTGTAACGATCCCGACTGGTCGTTTTGAGCAATTGTGTCCGGCTCAGCAGTTTGAGGTCATGAGTAGCTTCACACAGTGTATTATGACTTGCGTGCATCATCGATTTGGGTTTTTGAGAGGTCGGAAAGGGTTTTTTGAGGGGTGACTCTCATTTAAGAAGCTCGAAGTTGAAGGAAATGACACAGGTTTGACTTTTTGAGTACTTGACCTCGGATTGGAGTTTCGATGATTTCGGTAGGTGATTTTAGACTTGGGCGTCTGCCCGAAATTTCATTTGGATGTTTCTAAAAGGTTTAAGCATCATTGGCGGAAGTTGGAAATTTAAAGGTTTAGATTTTTCCTAAGTTTGACCATGGTTTGACTTTAAGGCTATTGTGTCCGGATTTTAATAGCGGAACTTTGAATAGGCTCGTTTCGTCATTTGGAACGTGCCTGCAAAATTTTGTATCATTTGGATTTGATTTGATATGGTTCGACACTAAGTTGCAAATCTAGAAGTTCTTGAAGTTCATTGTTATTTTCATGTATTTTGGCGTCCGATTCGTGATTTTAGAGGTTATTATGGTGTTCCGTTCGTGCGAGCGAGTTCGTGTTGTGTTACGGGACTTGTTGGTATGTTCGGACGAGGTCTCGAGTGGCTTGGGTGAGTTTCGGATAGGTTTCAGTTATGTTGCGCTTGTTTTTGATACTTCGTTATCGTTTTTTCAAGCATAAATGGTACCACATTGAGAGAATGAGCTCCAAATTCAGTTTTTATTAAACCATTAGATCCGTATCGTAATTACGGAGTCATAGAAAAAAGAATCGTCGAATTTGGACATCGTATGAGGGAGTTATGCTCATTTCCGTGTCGGGGTAACTGCTGGTTTCTAGTGTAGTCGCAATTGCGAACATCTCTATCGCTATTGCGATGCCCAGTTCGCAATTGGGAACTTTTTGTCGCTAATGCGAACTTTTTCAGCCTTCTTCTTGTTCGCAATTGCGAAGGATTCTTCGCGTTTGCGAGTGTTCGAAATTGCGAACCCTAAAAACCAAATGCGACATTTGTAACTTGTTTTCAGCTGTGTAATTCGGATTTTTGCTTCATTTTATCATTGGGTAAGTGCCTCTAACCAATTTTCAATTAATTTTGTGATTATACCTTAGATTTAGCATCAAAATCCATGAGAATCTAAAGGAAAATTTGTAAATTCTTTCAAAATGTAAAATGATAATTTGAAGGACGAATTGGTATTGGAATTTGATAATTTTGGTATGATTGAACTCGTATCGGAACAGGTGTTCGGGTTTTATAAATTTTATTGGGTTCCGAGGTGCGGGCCCGAGTAGTTGACTTTTGTTGACTTTTTGCAAATTGTATAAAGATCATAGCTTTGTTAATTGAAGTTATTTTCTCTTGCATTGTTTGATGTATTTAAGTCATCTTTGGCTAGATTGATCCGAGCAGAGGTGAATTTGTAAATCTGATACCAACTTGTCACGGCGACTAGGTGAGCCTATTATTAACAAACATCAAATTATAGTACAAGAATCGATTAAGTGCTTTTTGAAATAAATCTCAACACTTTACACTTTTCTCAAAACCCGGTAAGTACAAGTCATAAGCTTTAAAGAAGTTACAAGAAACTCCTAAAAATTCCACTGTTCAGAAATAATTACAACAGTGCAAACAGAACATAAAAGGGTGACTCCAAAATCGCGAATGCTGGAGCGGTTTTTACCTTGAGTCTCCACAACAGCAACCGCGCTGCTAGCTATCGATCAACCGCTATGCAAAACCTGGGATCTACACAAAATATGCAGAAGTGTAGAATGAGCACACTACAGCGGTGCCCAGTAAGTATCAAGACTAACCTCGGTGAAGTAATGACAAGGACTAGTCAGGACACCCGCTGGTCTAATAAATTAAACAGACATAAATATGGGAATAACAGAAAACGACGTCTATTTAATGACTACACAATGTGATTAACACATAACAAGTTCAAGCGGAAGGAAAGTACAGTAAAATACAATGAAAGGTCATGGTAATATACAGAAGGAGGGACGAGAACACAACCCGAATACCGGGAACCACAACACGACAAGAACAAGTAATAGTTCATCACTGCAACAGTTTCTACGTCAGGCCTTAGCCAACAACCCCAAGTTTTTTTGGAAAATACTTCGATTGTAAACCTTCACCTGTAAGTTTATATTGAAAGCTTGAATATAATCATTTCAAATAGAAAATTTCTTGAAATATACCTTCTCCGAATATATGTATATACATTTTTAGAAAGAGAAGTCTTCAAACATAGTTCCTTCAAAATAAATGCTTTTCAAATATATGAAATATACTTTCTCTGAATATATATATATATATATATATACATTTTTAGAAAGAGAAATCTTCAAACGTGGTTCCTTCAAATAAATGCTTTCAAATATAATTCCCCAATAAATATCTTTCGATCATAATCTCTTCAAGATAAATCTACCAGAACTCCGTCCGTAGCTCAGAAATTATCATGCAGTAAAGGGGGAAAGCTCTCGGAATACGTCCGTAGTCCCAAAATAAATATGCAGTGCTGGGGGATCTCCTGGAATACATCTGTAGTCCCAAAGTAAATATGCAGTATAGGGGGAAAGCTCCCGGAATATGTCCGTAGTCCCAATTTAAATATGCAGTACAGGGGATAAGCTCACGGAATACGTCCGTAATCCCAATTTGAATATGCAATGCAGCCAACAGAGATAACAACCACAACAAGACAGAAACATCGTACATCACCACAACAATCACAAGGCAACAAAAGATAGAAATGCTATGTACGACGGCCAATCAAATCAAGAACTTAAGTCACCAGCACAGTAGAACTCATTCACAAGGAATAACCACCGAAAGGAAATAATGATTGTAAAGAACACAGCTTAACCAGAGAGAAACAAGACATAACAACGAATCCACAATATTCAAGTCAACAATAAGAAACCAAATCATCTCGGCAAGGGAAAACAGCTATAACCAATCTCGCTTAAACAATTAGCTTCACAGAATAAAACCCAGGTTGAACCAATGCTCAGTAATAGGCAACAAAAATGGAGTACCATAAACATGGATAATTATCTAATTAAAACTAAGTATCACTTAAGGGAAAATCATAAAAATCACAAGATACGACTCACGGGCATGCTTGACACCAACGTATAGATACTCCAATTACTGCTAAACAATTATAGGGCGAGATGATACAAATCTAGCTAAGTAGGCAGTTTGTGAAGAAAAATATAACATGATAGTAGAAGAGGTAAAATATTCAGTTAAGTCAATTAAGATCAAATAAACAACAAGGGAAACTAAAAGCAAGAAGGACCTAATTTAAGCCGGAAGAGATGAAACTAGCAACCAGAAACTCGGTCATAACAATTACAACTTGATACACATGAAATATAAGGACCTAAGAATCCTAAAAGGCAAATAAGTCTGAGTAAGCACTCGTCACCTCGCGTACACGAGCTATAATCAACATGAAAGACTCAAATCCTAAGGGGTAATTCCCCCACACAAGGTTAGGCAAGATACTTACCTCGAAGACGACAACTCGGTACTCTAAAATGAACTTCTCGGGCGCAAGGACCTCCGGACGACTCAAAAATCAACTAAAACAACTTCAAAATACACATAAAACTTGTAAGGAAATATTCCGGATAATAAAGTTTCAATCTTTACAAAAATATAAAAATCGACCCAAAAGTCGACCCCAGGGACCGCACCTCGAAACTCGTCAAATTTTACAAAATTCGAATACCCATTCCAATACGAGTTCAACCATACAAAATTTATCAAATTCTGATACCATTTGATCCCTCAAATTCACGATTCTACATTTTAGAAATTTTCTTTCAAAACTCACATTTTTCTCAACTCAAAACACAATTTAAATGATGAAAGTAAGGATAAAATCATGGAATATGTTTAACTCTAGTCGAAGAACACTTACCCATTCGATTTTTGTGAAAACCCCTCAAAGAATCGCCAAGAACCGAGCTCTAGAAGTCAAAATGTGATAAAAATAGCTTAACCCTCGATTTTGAAGACTTATTTTGTGCATCGCGAACGCGGAGGAAAGGACGTGTTCGCGAAGGAAAAAGAATGCAGCTGTCCAGATTGTACTTCACGAACGCGAAGGTTGGCTCGCGAATGTGGATTAGAAAAAGGTGGGGCATGTGCGAACGCGTGAGAAATCCTGCGATCGCGAAGAATAACGCGTACCAGTGCCCGAACGCGGAACAAGGGGTGCGAACGCGATGAGGAAGGCGAGGCTATCCAGCAGGACCCCTTCGCGAACGCAGTGAAGAGGGTGCGAACGCGAAGAACAAGGAACAAGTTCTACGTGAACGCAGGGTGCCAAACACGAACGCGAAGAAGGATTTCGAGGTAGTCGGCAACAACACATTGCGAACGCGAAGGGCTGTTCTCGATCGCGAAGGAGAACACCAGAAGCCGAAAACAACAGTTCCAGAAATGGGAAAAATGACTTGTGGTCCATCTGGAACACACCCGAGCCCCCCGGGACCCCTTCTAATCACACAAACAAGTCATATAACCTAACACGGACTCGCTCGAGGTCTCGCATCACATAAAACAACGCCGAAACGATGAATCAAATCAAAAATCAAACTTATAAATTTTAAAATCTTCAATTATCAAAACTCGTGACGAAACCTATCATTTCAACCCGGAATGACACCAAATTTTGCAGACAATTCACAAATAAAAATAGACCTACAGCCACTCCCGGAATTCCATTCCGAGCCCGATATCAAAATTTCACCTATCGGGCGAAATTGCTGAAATTCTAACTTTCGCCAAATTACTCTACGGATATCCAAAACCAATTCCAGACGCGCGCCTAAGTCGAAAATCACCATACGAAGCTGTTGACATTAACCAAAACTCATTCCGAGGCCGTTTGCACAAAAGTCAAACCTCCGGTTAACTTCCATCATTTAAGCTTCCAAATTGAAATTTTTTCTCCCAATTCGACCCCGGGTTATCCGGTCACTGAATCTAACTAATCACGCAGATCAATATACACAATGTGAAGATGTTCATAACCTTATGCCACCGAACAGAGCTTAAATTATCAAAACAACCGGTCGGGTCGTTACATAAATATTGTAGGATATAATCCATTAAATGCTACCGGGTGGTAAGCATTTATTTCATCTTTATGAGCATCATTATTTCCGGTAACAGATGGAATAGTTGTCTTACGTTTTAGCTATCCTCTGCCTTCGGCTCCACGTGTCACTCTCTTATGCAATCACTTAACATATCATATTTTACCCTATACAGATAGTCCCCTACTTCTCGGTAACATAACTATGTGTCACCGGAAAGTTGATAGAAATATTCTTTTTGGCGGGAATTTTACTGACCCCTTCTGAAAAGCTTCTAACGGTTGATTAGACGCACACTTCTCCTCATTTAATGCCCTGAACATGCGTTATCCCACGATTCAACATAATTTTTACCGGTTATCGAAGTAATAATGGCCACGAATTTAGTCGCCTAAACCTTTACTTATACGCATCAACCTCCTTTATTCACACCCCATAATTCTCCAAACTCTCTTCATTCAACTTGTACTCTGTTCTTCAACGTTTCTTTAAATCTCTTCATAAGAGAAAAGCTTTTCCTTTTTCTCTAACATAAAATGGATCCTACTTCAAAAAATCTCAGTTCCTCAAAGAACAGAAGAAAATCCGATGACACCGCTCCTCCTACAGTGAACACCATCATCCCTAGAAGTCTTGTTAGAACTAAAGACTTCGAAGAGAAACTTCCTTCTGCTAACCCTCATACATGGTCCATTGGCATATATCCGTCTTCCATCCGCCCTTCCAGTATTCCTGATGTGAAGAAAAATTGTTATTGCCAGGATTTAGACATTATCGCTCCTGATCTGGCGGAGCAAGAAACCTTACCCAAGAACGATTTTATGTACTTCTATATGTATCCCTTCACTTTGGGGATGTTTTCTCTGAGTGAAGAGCTTGACTCTGTTATTGTGGAGTTCTACCTTTGCTACCAGGTATGTTTGGCACAGGTGAGTCCCTCCGTGTGGAGGTCGATTACTTGTCTTCGGCGCATGTTCCAAGAAACAGGGGATGAGCTAACCCTAGCTCACGTGATGAACCTTTATTCCCCCAAGTTCTTCTGTGGGGGATGATTAACTTCACCAAGCAAGGCCACCATGCACCGTTGTCCAGCATGTATGATGATAACGATAGGGGGTGGATGGAACGATTTGTTTCAATTGCCACCGGTGACATCATCCTCGGCTCGGCTCTGTCTTTCCCGGAATTGTGGACCGCACTCATAAGTATATAGTTTGCTTCTGCTTCTGTTAAAGACCAGTATCGTCATTAGTAACATTTCTTCCTTTACCTTTCTCAGGGACTCAGTTTGTTCCTCCTAGGGTTGGACCAATGGGTTCAGAAATTTTGGACGTTATTACGCCTTAAACCCGCACGTGGAAAGGCCGAAAATCATGGTAAATTGAATTCATCTTGTCTTTACCTTTTCTTATAAGAATGTTGTCTGATTCTTCTCTCCTGTTGAATATAGGTCTACCCAGGGCTCAGTTGTCATCCACGAGGAGGATGTTTTGGCCGATCATACTGATGCAACGAGGATACTGCAGAAGACTTTTTCTCAGATAGGCATCTAGAGGCTTGCTTCTAGTATGAGTGCTTCTTCTTGGAGTCTCCGTTCGGAGAACAAGCAACCAAAAAAAGGACATTCCTCCACGGCCGGGGGAAAGAATAAGAGGGAGAATAATGCTTCCCTCGAGTCGTCTCTGAAAGTTGTGGTAACGAGCCCTACACCCGGGCCGACCATAGATACCGTGATTGATGATGATGGAGAAGCCTGCAAGGAGAGGGCTTCTCTAAATAGAAGACGACAACCTTTCTCAACTCAACAGACATCTCAATTTTTTGAGTTAGTTACACCAATCGAGGATGATGCCTCGACACTCTGGGGGAGATTGGAATGGTGGAAAATGCCAACTCCCATTTTTGGATCCTAGTCACTGCCCCCGGTACTGTGGGGCTAAGTACCGTGTCCCTGCCATCTTCGATTGACGAGCAACCAACAACCAGCACTCCATTTGCCGCCACTTCTTCTCACCCTTCAACACCATCAACTTCATCTCCTTCTTCACTAGGTCCGTGCATAATTTGATAAATACCAAATTACTATACCGAAATGAAAAATTTTGGTATTTGGTATTTGATATTTTGGTATTCGGTATGGTATTTGGTTTATGTTTTAAAAATAATTTGGTATTTGGTATTTGAAAATAAAATACCAAAACACCGACACCATACGGAAATATATATTATATTATACAATACACATATTATTGATTATAACATAAATATAAAAATCTAAAATTTTACTTTCCTTTATTTTATAAGTTCATTAATTAACTCTAAGCAAGTAATAAGGCACTTCTAATGACCAAAATTTTTCCTTTATGTATAATTTTCTCTCTCTGGGTTGGTATTTACTTGTTTTGGACAAAACTTTTGCCAACAAATGTTTTTAGTTTTGTTCTTTTGAGTTCTTTAATTAAAAATATTACAGTCTATGACTCTACGCACTAGTTAGTATTCAAACTGAATAAACCGAAGTTACCGAACCGAATAAACTGAAGCCGAACCGAACCATACCGAATTTAATTAGGTACGGTATTGGCATAGCATTTGAAGAAACCATATACCAAGAATACCGAACCGAAATATATAAATATCGTACCTACCGACCAACGAACACCTTTATTCTTCACTAACTCTTCCACCAGCAACTGATATATCATCTCCACCGGCCGCATCTATCCAAGAAGAGGATGTTTCTCTCCCCCAGTCCCCAGTTCATGAGATTTTGGGGAAAAGTTATGCTGCCCCCTCAGAAGATCCGCAAAAGGAGGAGGATCGTTACTCTCTCGGTCTCTACCAGATGAAATTTGTTGTCCCGCCTGATGGAACTTGCTAACAATCTGAAGCATTTGGCTTCAAAAAAAGATTGGAAAAAGATACATGCTCTCTCGGAAGAGTGCTTGTTGAACATTGCTATACACAACGCCGCATCGGTACACTTTTCATTTCCTTAGTCATTTCTCCTGTCTTTGATTAAGTATATCTTGAGTTCGTCTTTCTTGTTTTTCAAGCCAATTTCCTTGTTTTCGAGGGCCTCCAGAGGTTGATTTAGGAAAAAGAAGAACTTACCTCCGGGCAGGATAAATTTTTAGCCGAGCGGGACCAAACTGTAGCTTGCCGCTCAGAACTGGAAGCCAAAGCTACTGAGGCTGTTGTGTAGGAGGCTCATTTACAACTCGTTTAATGAGGCTGTTGAGGGTTGAATTTGAAGAGACTAGGGCCAAATGGTCTGAAATCCATAGTGTCATTCTTGCAGCATCCGATCGCGATGCTGCCTCCACTGAATGATTGACCAATTTGGAGGCAGCCTTGGACTCCCAAACGAAGGGCTTACTACTGCCGGGGTGAAATATGCCTAGTTAGAGGATAAGTATAAGAAGACTATTTAGCATAATAGACTTTTCAGCTCCACTGTCCGCGAACTTGACATTAGCCTCAAGTCTATTAGATCCGCCGGGGAAAACCTTTCTACTGAAGTTGACCAACTTAAGGAAGAACTCAAGTGCCGAGTGGCTTTCCTTGTTGTTTAAAAAACACATTTTATGTACAGAATGAGGAGAAAAATCTTGGAAGAGGCTAAAGTAGGTGTCATTGACTTTGACGCCGAAATCGCTAAAGCCCGTGAGCTGGAGTCAGCTGCTAAAAGGGGTCTCCCGGTAGGGACTGATGCTTTCGGTTCTTCTGGTTCTGGTTCTGAATCCTCGGGAACTGAAAAGGAACTAGAGGGCGAAGATGTTGAAGGCCAAACTGATGAGGGTCAAGGTACTGAGCCAGTGGCGGATCTACCTACTTCCCCTGGGGGCATGGATGCTTCTCTTCCTCCGGGTTTCAGAGATGCAACAGTTTAACTTTTCATTTCTTATCCCAACTTTTGTACCTGTGCTGTTTTGGCACATTTATTGTGAATAAAAACATCTTTTGCTCAAGTGTTGCATGAGTCTTCTGCGTTCTTTTGTTTGAACATATATGCAAGTTTTAATCTTTGCGTTCTTTCTTGCTTAAGTTTTTTGCAAATTTTACTGTTTGCGTTAGATCATGCAAGGCTTTAAGTGTATCCCCTGAAAGTGTTTGGATTTCGGGCAAAAATTATTCCGAAATCAACCCTTTATCATGAGGGTTTTTATAAGAGAGAACCCTCTTATGTTTACGGTGCTCTTGAAGAGGACGTCTTCTGCTCATTATGGCACTAGCATTTGAAGTACTTATTTAATTTTCAAATGACAAAATCAATTTATCGTTTAGACAGCAAACGAGATAGATATAAAAGGACTTTACTTTATTCCTTCCATTTTAAAAAAGTACATAAGCATTTGTTATGCTAAAAAGAAATTGCCATTTCTTGTGGCTAACTTGTACAACTTGTTTCCAGGGGGCTGGCCGCGTTGTCCCTAGTCCCGATGATACAACTATGTTTCTGGTTTATGTATTCCGGTCGACGTGGTAGTCATTATTGTCGTATCCTCATATCAACCCCCCACCCTTAGTATTCAAATGCAAAGAATGTAACACTGAAAGTTTTGCACCTTCAGGGACTCAACTAATGAATTTCTAGATAATCTTTAGTTCGGTAACAAACTTCACTTTCCCACAGGAATTTATGCTATCGATCCAAAGACTATCTAACAATCCCCTAGTGGTTTGTACTTGTGAACGGTCGGGTAACCTTTGCTCGATAGAGAACTTAATTTCCCGGTGGGAATTTTGCTACCGAGCCAAAGATTATCTAACCGCTCCGGAGTGGTTCTTCGCTTGTGTGCCTTGCTATTAAAAGTTCTTATTGTTGTTGTTGAAACCTTCTTCGTAGTATGCTTTCCATTGCTGCCACATTAAAAACCTTGCTAGAAAAACCCAATTGGGACAAAAACTAGACGAAGGGAAAAAGAGTGCAGCACATACTTTCAGTACAGGTCATGTTCATCAGCAATAATATCTCTTGAGGTGTGCCACATTCCAGTTGCTTGGAAAATTTTCTACATCTTGATTCTCTAACTCGTATGAACTTGTCCCGATGACAGCTGAAACACGGTATGGGCCTTCCATGTTGTACCTAGCTTCCCTACGTTGAGTTCCCGGTGTTTTGAGTTACTTTCCTTATAACTAAGTCTCTCACTTTGAAATAACGGAGGTTGGCTCTTCGATTATAATATCTTTCTATTCTCTGATTTTGGGCTGCCATCCTTATATGCGCCAAGTCCCTGCGCTCATCGAGTAGCTCCAAGTTGACTAACATTGCTTCATTGTTGGCCTTTTCAATTACTTCTACTAGGATTAAGGTTTCTGCTCCGTACACAAGGGAGAAATGAGTTTCTCATGTGCTCAATTTGGCCGTTTTTTTCTACGCCCATAGCACTCCATGCAGTTCCTCAGGCCATTTACCTTTATCTGCTTCCATTCTCATTTTGAGATTTTTTATAATCAATTTGTTCGTTGATTCCGCTTGACCATTTGCGCTCTAATAATAGAGCAAAGATGTGATTCTCTTGATTTTCAGGTCTTCAAAGAACTTTGTGATCTTTGTGCCTATAAAATGTGGCCCGTTGCCGCAAACTATCTCTTTTGGTATTCCAAATCTGCAAATTATGTTCTCCCACAAGAAATCCACCACTTCACGTCCACCGATCTTCTGATAAGAACTTGCTTCAACCACTTAGAAAAATAGTTAGTCGAAACCAAAAGAAATCTTACCTTGCCAGGGGCCAGGGGCAGTGGTCCGACGATATACATGCCCCACTTCATGAACGACCATGGATACATTTGAGTGCAACAGTTTTGCTGGTCGATGTACCAGTGGTGCGTAGCGTTGACACTTATCGCATTTTTGAGCGAAAGCTTTGGCGTCTTGTTCCATTCGGGGCCAATAGTATCCTTCCCTTACCAATTTAAGTACCAAGGAGTATGCGCCGAATGATTTCCTCATATCCCTTCGTGGACTTCATGTAACATAATTAGCTTCGGAAGCTCCCAAACATCAGGCCAGCGGGCCTTAGAAAGATTTATGTACCATTGACCTCATTGAAGCTATATCGTGCAGCTTTGGCGCGCAGCGCCCGGGATGCCTTGGAGTCTTCGGGAAACTTCTCGTGTTCGAGATAATCAATGATCTCATTCCTCCAGTCCCAGGCCAAATTTGTTATATTCACCTCATAGTAGCTATCTGCGTCCATAACCGAGTGCATGAGCTATACTACCATCTCAGAATTTGATCATTCATTTTCGTTGATGAATCGAGGTTAGCTAATGCATCCGCTTCTGCATTTTCTTTCCTCAGGATATGCGTAATTGACCACTCTCGGAATCGAGCAAGAAGAGCCTGAACCTTCACTACGTACTATTGCATGCACACCTTTTTGGTTGCAAAGATCCCGTAGACCTGATTTACCAACAACTGGGAGTCGCATTTGATTTCTATTTCCTCGGAATCTAGTCCCCAAGCCAATTCAAGTCCCACAATCAAAGCTTTATACTTTACTTCGTTATTAGTCAAAGGGATCATTCTTATGGAATGACTTAGAGTTTCTCCTGAAGGTGTGGTTAATACTATGCCAAGCCCAAACCCCTTTAAGTTGGAAGATCCGTCTGTACATAGGGTCCAAACTCCCGATGTCGATTCTGACACCATCACCGCTTCTTTGGTTGCCAGAGGCAGTAATCCTGAACTAAAATCAGTCACAAAGTCAGCCAAAACTTGTGACTTAATCGCAATCCTAGGTTTATATTCTATGTCAAATTCACTTATTTCGACGACCCATTTGGCCAACCTGCCCGAGACTTTTGGTTGTTGAAGGTTATTCCGCAGGGAAAGGTGGTCACGACAACTATCGGGTGACATTGGAAGTAAGGCCTCAACTTCTGAGCGACGACTACGAGAACTAAGGCCAGCTTCTCCAAAAAGCAAGTTTCTGCTCCCATTAAAATTTTACTGACGTAATAAATAGGAGATTACGTACCTTCGTCCTCACGGACTATAACGGCACTTATCGCTTCCTCTGAGACTGCTAGGTAGATTAACAATTTTTCACATTCCTTTGGCTTTGATAATAACGGAGGGCTTGATAAGTACCTTTTCAAATCCCTCAAAGCTTGCTGGCATTCCAGGGTCCATTTGAAATTGTTCTTATTTTTGAGCAGTGCGAAGAAACATGGGCACTTCTCTAATGACCGAGAAATGAACATGCTCAAAGAAACCAATCTCCTTGTGAGCCTATGAACCTCTTTTACGCTTGATAGCTGGTCCAGGATGTCTTTGATCTTATTGGGGTTTACCTCAATTCCCCTTTGTGACACCAGAAATCCTAGGAACTTGTTAGAGCTGACCCCGAACGCGCACTTCTCGGGGTTAAGCTTCATGTTATGCTTCCTTAGGATGTCAAAAGTTTCTTGCAAATTCATAAGATGATCACATGCCTTCAAAGAATTAATAAGCATATCGTCTATATAAACTTCCATGGTTTTCCTAATCTACTTTTAAAAAATCTTATTTACGAGCCGCTGATAAGTGGTCCGGCGTTCTTCATCCCGAAAGGCATAACATTATAGCAATATGTGCCAAAATTCGTTATGAATGGAGTTTTTTTCTAATCCTCTGGGTTAATCTTAATTTGGTTGTATCCGGAATAAGCATCGAGGAAACTCATTAACTTGTGCCCGACAGTTGCATCAATCATTTGATCGATGTTTGGCAGTGGGAACAAGTCTTTTGAGCACCCCTCTTATAGTCTACAAACATGCGAAACTTATTGTTCTTCTTAGGAACTACTACTACTACATTAGCTAGCCAGTCTGGATACTTTACCTCTCGGATCGAACCGATATCAAGTAAGGGAGTTACCTCTTCCTTGACGAATTTATTTCTAGCGGCAATAAGACGTTTCTTTTGTCTTACCAAAGGAATGTTGGAATCCAAGCTTAGCTTGTGTGCGACCACTTCCGTCGGGATACATGTCATATCCGCATGTGACCATGCAAAACAATCGTCATTAAACATAAGAAATTCAATAAATCTAGACTTGAGCTCGGGGTGCAGTCCTGTCCCCCAGTGGAATTTCCTCTCCAAGAACTTTTCAAACAATGCGACTTGCTCAAGCTCTTCCACTGTGGACTTTGTTGCGTCCGTCTCTTCTGGTAACTGGAAATACCTTGGCACCTAATAAGATTCCGACGCTTCTTCCCCCTAGTTAACTTCACTTGATTCAGGAGAAGGCGACGGTTCCTGCAATTTCCATGCCACATTCTCCTTCCCTTTGCTACTGGAGATCGAAATCGCATTCATCTCCCTTGATGCCGGTTGGTCGCCTTTTATCTATTTAATCCCCCCAGTAGTTGGGAATTTCAACAATTAATGATAAGTTGATGGTACGGATTTCATCTCGTGCAACCACGGTCTTCCCAGAATAATATTCTAACCCATATGACCGTCCACAACCTCAAAAAGGGTCGTCTTCATCACCCTCTCGACATTTGTGGGCAACAGGATCTCTCATCGGGTTGTCAGACTTGCAAGGTTGAACCCGACGAGGAGTTTTGTTGGCGAAATGATGCTTCTGGTAAGTTTGGCTTGCTCCAATACCCTCCATTGTATGATACTGGCCGAACTTCCTCGATCTACCAAAACACGTTTGATTTAAAATCTAATACATTTAAAGAAATTACCAATGCGTCATTGTAGTAGCAATAATCCGTCTGCGTCTTCTTCCGTGAAAGTGATATCGTATTTAGCGACTTACCGGAGCCTCTTGCCGTGGGTTACTATTGCCTTCATCTTTTTTGTTTCCAAGAAGGTAACCCCGTTAATATCGTTCCCCCCCCCCCCCCCGAAAATCATATTGATCGTCTGGCAGGGGGTCTTCTCCTATTTTTGAGGGCTCCGTGTTATCACTGTTGTGACCATAATTGTTTTTGGCCCGGTCACTTAAGAATTCCCTGAGATGGCCATTTTTCAGTAGTGTCACCACCTCTTCACGTAGATGTCTGCAGTCCCTAGTTTGGTGGCCGTCCGTCCCATGGTATTCACACCACAAATTCGAATCCCTCTAGCTGGGATTGGACCTCATTGGCTTCGGGAACCGTGCTTCTATAATGTTTCTCATAGCCGATACTGACTCTACTACACTGACGTTAAAGTTGTATTTTGAAATTTTGGTATAGGAAGAATCTCAAGAACCTGATGCTTCTTTGTCTTGTAGTGATCAGTTGTTTCTGCCGTGATCAGTTCTTCTGTCAGTAACGAACCTGTCTACCGATCAGAAAACTCAGCCACGTCTTTATGCTCGTTCGTCAGGCAAAAACTGGCCCCTCGAAGACCGTCTGTCTGTGTCAAAATCGTCTTTTGATTTCTCTTTATTATTCTCCCGACCTTTAGCCGATGCCAGGAAGCCGAGCTGATCATCCTCAATCCTTATCTTTGACTCATACAGGTTGTGAACATCCGCCCAAGTCGTCGCTTGGAATTCAAGCAAGCTTTCCTTCAACTTTAGGGAAGCATCAGAACTTCTTGGATTCAAACCCTTGGTGAATGCTTCAGCCTCCCATTCATCCGGAACAGCCGGGAGCAATATCCTTTCCTTCTGAAATCGGGTTACGAATTCTCGCAGCAACTCGGGCTCTCCTTGTGCAATTCTAAATATTTATTCCTTTCGGTCCTGCACCTTTCTGGCCCCGGCATGAGCCTTAATGAAAGAATCCGCGAGCATCTCAAAGGAATATTTGGAATGCTCGGGTAATAGAGAATACCTCGTCAAGGCTCCTTCCTGAGAGTCTCTCCGAATTTTTTCAGCAAAACAAATTCGATATCGTAGGGAGATATATCGTTCCCCTTCACAGCTGTTGTATAGGTGGTAATATGCTCCTGAAGGTCCGAAGTCCTATCATATTTTGGCACATCGGGTTTAAACTGATTGGGAATCAATTCTGGTGTCACGATTGGTTTGTACGACAACTGAATATACTTCTTTGAATCCGGCCCTTTCAGCACCGATGGTGCACCCGAGATTTGGTCCATGAGAGCATTCACTTCCCTCATAAATCGTATGAGTTTGCTTTTGAAGGGATCACTCTAATAATTGTGATCGGATATGCTCTCCCCGGCCCTATCGATGCCCCTCGGGATGTTATTGACGACCTTTTGCGTTGTTTGATTTGCGGGGGCACTGGGAGGAACGTAACCTCGTCCATTCGCGTTATTGGAAGCACCCGATAACGCCTTCTTTTGTTCTGTCATAACCTTATCCTACCGTGTGAATTGGCCGAGAATGACCTCTTGTTGCTCCTGCAGGACCTTTACTATTTATAGTTCCGGAAGCAGGGCTTCTGGGCACAACATCAGTGAAATAAAAAAACAAGAGGATAAAATTGTATAAAACTTTTAATAGATTATAGCATAAGTTTGCTAGAAATTAGTGTCCTTTGCAATGATAAAATAACTCATTATTTATAGCTGCACCTAGGAAACAAGGTCCTAGGATCATGCCATTCTTTAATGTCAATTATGAGGGCCGTAGAAAAATGTGTAATGACAGGCATGAATGATAAATTCTTTATAATGGACAGTGTATTAAATGTTGTAGGATACAATCCATTAAATGCTACCAGTAAGAATGGTGCTCATAAAGATGAAATAAATGTGTATCCATTATGAAACAATGCATAACCACCATGAACAAGATGTTATGTAGCAATTAAAGCTTTTACCAGTTGGGGTGTAGTACTAGTTTTCATGGGAAACTATGCAAAGCAAACAGTAGAAGAGTTCAAAATTCAAAACTTTTCCCTTTCTCTGCCACTTTAGAGAGCAGCCAATATAGCTTCCATTCCCCCCGTAGATCAAACAGGTCGAATCCTAGAAAACAAATGAATAGAAGCGGAAAGGAAAAGGTAAAAATAAAAAGGAGAAAAAGCCGCCATGGCTGGAACTGCCGGAAGGAATATGGGCAAACATATTACACAGACTGGGTGCTGTGGAGATATTGGAGACTGCAACAGAAAGTATGCACTACTTGGAGGCGAATATGTAAGCATCCTTTTATGTGGCGAGTCATTGACATGTCCAATGATTGGGACACCTCCGACATGCCGTTGAACGCAGCCATGGTCAATTACTTGATATCTCTTTGGAGTATTTCTTCACTGATCTGTTGATTAGATACCATAGCAAATAGGTAATTTCTGGCTTTTCTTACTTTGGGCTTCCATCATCTTGAGTGGACCGTGGCTGTTGTTTGTTTGTTTGTTTGTTTTGTTTTTGTTCTTTGTTTAGAACTTTTTTTCTCTTATGGAAGCTGCCCTGTTTTATACTGAAAATCCCCCATATGAGGAACAGTTTTATAAGTAAAGCACACAATTAGTGATATATATAAGTTTAGTATTATAATAATCAAATTTCAATTGAAATACAACTAATTTCGACATCCCATATGCAATAATGTTCTCGTGACTTTCTGAAGGTTTTGAACTTCTTGACCACTAAACTATACTTCTGAGTTGTGGTACTGCATCAGTACAATAGTCAGAGTTAAACCCTTGCAATAAGAGGGAATCTTAGAACTCCAACACAACATCAGTGTCAAAAATCAGAGAAGGCATAACACCAAAGTCAAGATTTTGAATACATCTGTTTCTTACAAATTAAAGGAACAGTTTTCCTCCTACCCTCGAAGCACCTACGATTTCTGTCAAGCTATTTTGTCCACCTAATACAAAAGGGAACGCTTATCCAAGTCTTCTTTTACCTCACTTGTTTACCCTTCCAACTTCACATTAGCAGGCATGACATAGTGTATCCCAGGCACAACTTCTGTTGACTACTACACTGTACATATCAGGAAAGCAGAAGTGTAGGCTCTTTCTTTTGAATGCTGATGTTCCTCCACAAATAAGCTTCATTGAGAATGGATTGTGCATTTTTGGGAGTTTTTTGATGTCCAGTTGCTGAACATTTCTTCCTTCTAGCATACCCTGGAAACTCTGAACTGTTATTTTTCTGCCATGCATGGTCTTGTACAATGTCTTGTGTGTAATAGTGCTCATGATACAATCCTCTTTTAGTTATAAAGCACTCTGGACTCCTAATCTTGTATCACTTGACCCGCGGCAATGTTAGTCTCAATGAAGTCTTCATGACTAGTACAATTGCTCAAATAATGAACACTTCTTCGGGTCTCTCCAAATTTCATCAAGTTTCTCATTATCAAATTTTATCAAGTTTCTCTAAGTTTATTTAATTACTCACAAACTCTCCTTTCATTTTCAATGCCACGGAAATTGTAGTTTACTTCCTTTGTATCTCTAAGGAATAACTTTAGCATATTAGTCATGATATCAGCTTGTGGATACTTCTTATCCAAAAAAGAAAATATAGCTGAGGGAATAAAAGAGCCTTTTACCAATATTCTAATTAATCAATCATTAATCACCAGAAGCCATTGAAGCTTTTGGTCATTCTTGCCCAAAGTTGAAGTCTGTTTCGATTGAATAAGTCATAGTATTCAATATGGATGTTTATGAGGACTCTGATGGAGAAGATGAAAGAAACAAAGAGGCTCTAGCTACTGCTAAAAACCTGCCTACCTTGCACCACCTTCAGCTCATGGAGAACAGTATGACAAATGAAGGCTTCGAAGCTATTTTTGATACTTGTCCTCACCCTGTATTAGTTGACCTACTACAATGCTTTAACATTAGATTCAACAAAGATTAGGGTAATAAAATTTGTCAACAAATTAAAGACATAAAGCATCCTTATGATTCTTTGGACGATCTTCAATTCTCATTTGAGTTATGCAGTTGATGCAGGTGACATGTTATCGGTTGACTTGGGTTTCAAATTCCTTCTCTAAGTTTGTTTATTTAAGTACTGATCGAAATAATCCGGTGTCATGCGGTAGTTAGTAAAGTAAACCTTCAACGACGATAAATCAAAAGAGACACAAACATATAACGTGGTTCGGTCAATTGTCCTACGTGCACAGATGGAGATGAGCAATTCACTATATAAAAAAGAGTACAAAATATCGAGAGAAAAACCTCACAAAAAGGCAATCACAAGAGACACAATAACACTTGTCCCGAAAAGTTCTCCTCCTAAAGTAGACTCTCAAACCCTTATGGTTACATTGTAGATAATGTGTATAATCAATATATAATATATGTATATCTGCTAGAAAAAATAAACCATGATCCAGTCGGTTGTTTGTGTAAAGGTCTATGTATAATATGTGTGTCATGACCCAACTCTCCCTCCGTAAAATATCGTGACGGCACCTAGTCTCTACGACTAGATAATCCTAACAAATTGCGGAAAAACAAAAATAAAAGTAAAATTAACAATAAGCTTCAACAGGATAATAAAATAGTTGATAAGATGCCGCTCGGCATGTACAAACCCAACACTCGAGAATACACAGTATGCTTCCCAAAACCCGGTAGTCATAAGTCACAAGCTACAGAAAAAACTAATGTCTCTATACACCAGAATCTAAGTAAAATACAGAAAGGAGAGAATAGAAGGGGACTCCGAGGTCTGCGGACGCGGCATATGTACCTTGAAGTCTCTGTACAACAAAGCACTCTCAGCTAATAGCGGGGCTGATAAGAAGCACCTAGATCTGCACACAAAACATGTGCAGAAGAGTAACATGAGTACACTACAACGGTACCCAATAAGTGCCAAGCCTAACCTCAGTAGAGTAGTGACGAGGTCAGGTCCGACCCTACTAGGATATAATAATAATACAGATGATATAATAAAATGAAGTAAAACAGAGAATCTAACAGAAAGAAATCACAGAGAAATAACAACACAGCACACTGAGATAACAACAGGGTCGCTCCCGAGATACCGTCTCGTAGTCGCAGAAGTAAATATGCGAGGAGATCTCCCGAGGTACCGCCTCGTAGTCTCAAAAGTAAATGTGCGAGGAGATCTCTCGAGGTACCGCCTCGTAGTCTCAAAAGTAAATGTTCAAGGGGATCTCCCGAGGTACCGCCTCATAGTCTCAAAAGTAAATATGCAAGGAGGATCTCCCGAGGTACCGCCTCATAATCCCAAAAGTAAATATGCAAGGAGAATCTCTCGGGGTACCGCCTCATAGTCCCAAAAGTAAACATCAGTTCAAATCAGTGAAGTAAGCAATTAACAACAAGAATCCTACAGCTAAGGTTGATACAATTCAAGTAAAGGTAGGATTTCAACTAAATATGCTGCACAGAATTAAATAAGCATTTAAGACACGTAGGCATGCGAAACTAGGCTAAACAAGACATCTACATATGCTAGTATAACTTAATTAAGATGTAACAGGATATTTCTTAGAGAAAACCCGGATTTTACAACAATTAGCCCGTGTACGAACTCGTCACCTCACGTACACGACGCTCACATATCACAGAAGTATCACAATAGTACCAAAGTCTAATGGGATTTCCCCCACACAAGGTTAGGCAAGCCACTTACCTCGAACCAAGCTCAATCAAACAATAAGAATGCCCTTTACTTGATTATCTGACTCCAAATGGCCCAAATCCAATCGAGGCCTCTGAAAATCCTTCAAATTTTCGTCCAAATCCGAGCTCTCTATCTCAAGTTATGTTAAAAATGGATAAACACTCAATTTTGAAATGTTATACTCTGCCCAGATGCTCACACTACGCTATCGCAGAACATCTCATACGATCGCGTAGAACAAAATCCCAACCGTTTAAATATACTCAACGCGAACGCAGATATCTGCTCGATAACGCGTACCAAGCTGACTTACGAGATCGTGTAAGACTCCACACGACCGCATAGAGTAAATCCTCCCACTGCCCAGGTCCTCTCTTCTTCACTACGAACACGGAAAGGGCTACACATTCGCGTATCAATGGCCACACAAATTTCACGATCGGGGATGATCTACTGCGATCGCATAAAACAAAAAGGTGACTTCCTAATTCAAGGCTTCGCAATCACGTCTCCTCCTACGTGACCGCATAAAAGGAAACCAGTAACTGAAGACACCAAAAATTTCTGAAATTTTTCAAGTCCAAATCTAGTCCGTTGACCACTCGGAATCCACCCGAGGCCCCCGGGACCCCAACCAAACTTACCAACAAGTCCTAAAACATCATAAGAACTTAGCCGATCCCTCATATCACATTAAATAATGCTAAAAATACAAATCACCCTCCAATTCAAACTTAATGAACTTTGAAACTTCAAACTTCTACAACCGATGCTGAAACCTATCAAATCACATCCGACTCACCCTAAATTTTGCACAAAAGTTATAATTAACATTACGAACCTACTCCAACTTCCGGAATTGGAATCCGACCCCGATATAAAAAAAATCCACTCTCGGTCAAACTTCCCGAAAATTCAATTTTCGCCGTTTCAAGCCTAATTCAACTACAGACCTCCAAAACACAATACAAACACACTCCTAAGTCCAAAATCACCCAACGGAGCTAACAGAACCGACAAAACTCCATTTTGGATTCGTTTTCAGATAGTTCCAACTACGATAAAACTCAAACTTTTGTTTTAGGGACTAAGTGTCCCAAATCACTCTGAAACCACAACAAGACCCCCCGGCAAGTCACATAAGCAGAAAACGATAGAGGGAAAGCAATAAATAGGGAATCGTGGCTAATTCTCTCAAACGACTGGCCGAGTCGTTACATCCACCCCCTCTTAAAATAATTGTTCGTCCTCGAAAGAGTATAGGCTCATACCTGAAGTGGTGAAAAGATGAGGATAACGGCTGCGCATATCATGCTCGGTCTCCCAAGTCGCCTCCTAGACCGGCTGACCCCTCCAATGAACCTTCACTGGAGCAATGTTCTTTGACCTCAGCTTTCGAACCTGCATGTCCAAAATAGCCTCCGGCTCCTCAATATAAGATAAATCCTTGTCTAACTGGATTGAGCTGAAATCCAACACATGAGACGAATCCATGTGATACTTCTGGAGCATAGAAACATGAAATACCGGATGAACTCCTGCTAGACTGGGAGGCAAGGAACGCTCATAAGCAACCTTCCCAACACGCCACAATACCTCGAATGGGCCAATGAACCTTGGGCTCTGCTTGTACTTCTTCCCGAACCTTATAATACCCTTTATGGGTGACACCTGGAGCAAGACCCGCTCTCCAACCATGAATTCAACATCGCGAACCTTCCAATCCGCATAACTCTTCTGCCTGTACTGGGTTGTGCGAAGTCGATTCTGAATCACCTTAACCTTCTCCAGAGCATCCTGAACCAAGTCTGTATCCAATAACTTAGCCTCACCCGGCTCGAACCAACCCACTAGATACCGATACCACCTACCTTACAAAGCCTCATACGGTGCCATTTGGATGCTCGACTAATAATTGTTGTTGTAGGCAAACTCCGCAATTGGCAAGAACTGATCCCACAAACCTCCAAACTCCACCACACAAGCACGAAGCATATCCTTTAATATTTGAATAGCGCTCTCGGACTGTCAGTCCGTCTAAGGATGAAATGTTATGCTCAATTCCACTTGAGTACCCAACTCATGCTATACGGCCCTCCAGAACTGTGATGTAAACTACGTACCCCGATCAGAGATGATAGATACCGGTACGCCATGAATCCTGACGATCTCGCAGATATAAACTCGAGCCAGTTGATCGGAATAATAGGTAGTCAACATAGGAATGAAATGAGCTAACTTGATCAACCTATCCATAATCACCCAAACTACACCAAACTTCCGCCAAGTCCATGGAAGCCCAACAACGAAATCCATAGTGATCCGCTCCCATTTCCACTCTGGAATCTCTAATTTCTGAAGCAATCCACCTGGCCGCTGATGCTCATATTTAACCCACTGGAAATTTATTCACCGAGCTACATATTCCACTATGTCATTCTTCATTCTCCTCCACAAGTAATGTTCCCTCAAGTCCTGATACATCTTTGCGGCATCCGAATGAATGAAGTACCGCGAACTATGGGCCACCTAGAAGATCAACTCATATAAACCATCTACATTGGGCACACATAGCCTGCCCTGCATCCTCTGTGCACCATAATCTCCAATAGTGACCTCCTTAGCATCACTGTGCTGAACCGTGTCCTTAAGGACAAGCAGATGGGGGTCATCATACTGCCGCTCCCTGATACGATCATAAAGAGAAGACCAAGAGACCACACAAGCCAACACTTGACTCGGCTCATAAATATCTAAACTAAGAAACTGGTTGGCTAAGGCACGAACATACAACACCAATGATATTTGTGCTACTAGAAGATATGATAAGCTCCCCAAACTCTCCGCCTGGCGACTCAAGGATCAGCCACCATGTTGGCCTTCCCGGGATGGTACAAAATAGTGATGTCATAATCCATGAGCAGCTCCAACCACCTCCATTGACGCAAGTTAAGACCTTCTATTTGAACAGATGCTGTAAACTTCGGTGATCAGTGTAAATCTCATAAGGAATACCATACAAATAGTGCCACCAAATCTCCAAGTCATGAACAATAACTGCTAACTCAAGGTCGTTGACATGATAGTGCTTTTCGTGCACTTTCAGCTGTCTGGACGCGTAGGCAATCACCCTACTGTCCTGCATCAACACCGTGCCGAGACTAATCCGCTACATATCACATTATACAGTATAAGACCCCGAACATGTAGACAATACCAATAATGGGGATGTAGTCAAAGCTGTCTTAAGCTTCTGAAAGCTCACCTCACACTCCTCCGTCAACCTGAATGGAGCAGCCTTCTGGGTCAGCCGAGTCATAGGTGCTGAAATAGATGAGAAACTTTCTACAAATCGATGGTAATACCCCGCCAAACCAAGAAAACTCCGATTCTCCGTAGCTGAGGACGGTCTGGGCCAACTCGACACTACTTCCACCTTCTTCAGTACCACCTTGATCCCATCACTCGACACCACATGACCCAAGAATGCAACTAAGTCTAGCCAAAACCTACACTTTGAAAATTTTGCATATAACTCCTTTTCTCTCAAGGTCTGAAGCATAGTCCTCAGGTGCTGCTCATGAGGTCATCGTATGCTTTAAAATCTAATTCTGTGTTCTGAAAACTTAAATATCTCATTTTAGCCTTCCACAATTTACGTGCGCAGTCCGGGCATTTTTCCGAAAAGCTTTTATGTTAAAACTGAGAAAAATATGAAATTTTTGCCTTAAAATCCTCGTTCAACATTTTGAGCAAACAGACCCGTATTTATATTTTGGCGGTCTCGGTGGGTCCATATCGTGATTTAGGACTTGGGTGTATGTCCGAAATCTAATTCAAAAGTCCCTAGCTAGAGTTATCGCAATTTGTAGAAATTTGAAAGTTTAAGGCTTACTGATTTTGAAATGTTTGACCAAGGTTTGACTTTTTGGATATCGGGTCCGTATTTTGGTTAAGGAACCCAGTATAAGTCCAATATTATATTTATGACTTTTCTGTCAAATTTGGTGAGAAACGAAATTGGTTTGATGTGATTCGGACGCCCAGTTGTGAAAATAGAAGTTTCAAATTTTTTTTGAAAATCTCATTTCATTTGGTGTTCAATTCGTAGTTCTAGGTGTTATACTGGTGATTTGATCACGTGAGCAAGTTCGTATAATTTATTAAACTTGTGTGCATAGTTGGTTTAGAGCTCTGAGGGCTCCGGTGAGTTTCAGATAGACTACGAGTGAAATTGGACTTAGAAAATGTTACTGGTGTTTCAGTTCAAGTGCAGGCCTCTGATCTCGCAAATGCGAGGTCAAGCATCACATTTGCGACCTCTGATGGGTTTGTATTTTCCAACTACTCATCGCATTTTTGAAAAGTAGCTGGGCCACCATATACTTGCATTTGCGAGGCTAGAGTTTGCATTTGTGAACTTGTCCTTTTCGCTTTTCTGAAGTCAGAGTTGCATTTGCAACTCAGTACTATTTTGAGAATCTTCGCATTTGCGAAGGGAAGGTCGCATTTGCGAGGGTTGCAACGTCTGCTATTTGCGGCTATTTTATCACATTTGCGATCACTGGGATTTCTGAAGAAGTTCACAATTGCGACCTCTTTCTCTCAAATGCAATGATCGCAATTATGAACATGATATTGTATTTGCGATATCTGCAGTTGGGTAAAGCTTGACTTAGATGGGATTTTTGCTCATTCTTCAAAATTTTCAAAGCAAGAAACCTTAGAGACNGGGGGGGGGGGGGGTTGGTCCGAACTTCGCGATTGGACCAAGCGGGCCCTGGGTTTGACTTTTGTTGACTTTTTCAATAATGGCCTATATTGAATCCTTTGCAATCGTGGGTAGTTTCTAAGGCTTAATTGGAATCGTTTGGTTGGTAATTTGCGAGATTGGTTCGGAGGCTTGTTTGAAAGGCAAAACTGTGATTGAGCTTTGAGTGGACCTTTCAGAGTGAGGTAATTGTCGTGGTTAACCTTGACTGGAGGGATTAGGATTTGTTTGTCTATTTGCTACATGTTTGGATGTTAGGTACAACATATACGTGAGGTGACGGGTACTTATGCGTTATTTTCGGGTTAAAGCATGCGGGTGGGGCTTGTTCCTTGTAGTTTATTGCTTACTTTGATCTTGTTATCCATGCTTAGACTAGTTACTTACTAAATTGATCGTTATTATCGTGTTTACAGGTTTTTGTGATAATTGAGTGTTGATTCTTAAGTTGATATTGGTATTGTGGAACCATTGTTGAAATAAGGCTTGTTATTGTTGATTCTATCTCCCTGCTTTATACTTGTTCATTGTTGTGTGGTAAGAGAGAGTGTTAAAGCATGTCGTACCATATTGAGAGTGTTAATGCACGAAGGGTGATGTTGTGCTATGTTATGAAAGTTAATGCACGAAGGATGATTCTGTGCCATATCTATTGATTCATATTGTGAGGATGAAAGTAAAAGCACGAAAGGTGATGCCGTGCAGTATCATGATTTCATTATGAGGTTGAGAGTAAAAGCACGAAGGGTGATGCCGTGCAATTTTCTTTATTGTGTTTAATTATTTTCACTGGTTAAAGACAGATTGACTGTTATGGTTTCCATTTCCCTTATATCTCTTATATCCTATTCCTCCCTTTAGCATGCCCCATCCCAATAGTACATGTTTAGCTATTATTGTTGTTTTCTTGTACATATACTGTTAGCTGCACATGTTTATTATGTGAGTGGCTTGTCATAGACTCGTCACTATTTCGTCGAGGTTAGACTCGACACTTACGAAGTATGTGGGATCGGTTGTACTCATACTACACTCTGCACTTCTTGTGCAGATTTTGGTATCGGCCCTCGCTGATCGTGAGGTTAGCAGCTGGACTTGCTTGTCGGAGACCCAAGGTAGATCTGCTGGCGTTCGCAGACCCTGGAGTCCTTTCTTAGCTTCTTTATTTTACTGTTTTCTCTCTTCCAAAACAATTGTATTTTCTTTCGGACTTTGTCTGTAGTAAATCTTAGAAGCTCGTCAATTGTGACTCCAGATCCTTAATGTATCGGATATTATGGGTTTTATGTTATTCCGCAAATTCTGTTTTAGCTTCTCTTTAACTTAAATGTTTCTGTTATTGAAATTTACTAAAGTTGGCATTAAGAATCCTCTAACGTTGCCTTGCCTAGCAAGTGAAATGTTAGACGCTATCACGGGCCCGAGGGTGGGAATTCCGACCCGTGACAATACAATAAGGATATTAAAACAATTGGGACTAAATATATAGTTGTCGATGTTTTTATGTCTTTCACTTGTTGAGTTCAATAAGTGACTGCGAAGCAGATGACTAATCTGTGAGAAAAAAGTGCCGTAAATAAAAGGATTTTAATGCGTTATAATGGGTTTTAAAATAATTTTTTTTAATTTGGTGACATTTCGCTAGGTGAAGGGTATTTTCAAAAGGTTTAGCTAACGATAAGGGTAGATGTGACTTAATAGTATAATAAAAAAATAAACGTGAACAATATATCAGGGTTTATTTCACCCTTTTCCCTATAATATATATAGGGGTATCAATGGATATTTAAAAACTGACTAAACCGACCAAACCGTACCGAACCGAACAGATTTTTAGGTTTCTTTTCATAAAAGCGTAGGTTTTTATATAAATCTATAACCGTACCGATAATAGGGTAGGTTATTTATTTTATGAAAATAAATCGAAAAAATATCGAACCGTACCGAATAATTTACAATGTGAAAAATAGATTTATATATTAAGTTTAAAAATAGTAAGCATTAAATTTTTTTCTTGGGCCTTGGAATTATAAAACAGTTACAAGTCAACAAGTAATTAAACTCAAAATTCTAATTCCCAAACCTATTATGCTACTTCTATTGAAACTAAAATATTTTCAGCATATATTCACTACCAATACACAAGGTATTGTAGCGATTATGTGTAGCAAACTACAATGTATTGAATATGTTTCCTTTCGTATGATTTAGATTTATCTTTTTGAATTAATCTTCTATAGACTTTATTCTTGAATCCCAACTTGGTTAATATCTTTCCACTCGTGTGATTAATATTTTTTGGTATTTGCTTAGCTTCTTTTACGATGTTGTAGAATAGTTGATGAAACGATACTCTAGCCATCTTTTATATTTTCTTAATTCATCACTTTAAACTGTAAAAATGTCTAGAGAGTTTTTCTAAGTCCTAAAAAAGTTTATATATTATTGCATTCTACTTCTACTACTGACTTTTACATGACATTTAAAAAAATTACCGAAAATTAACCGAACCGTACCGATAACGAAGAAAAACCGACATGAATGAGATGGTTTTGAATAGTCTAATTTTGATTATACATAAGAGAATAACCGAAAAATTAGTATGGTACAAATTTTATAAAATATCTGGCCGAACCAAACCATCCTAAATATATAACAACTATCCAAACAAACAAGTCGAACCTTGAAAGAAAAAATGAATGGAAAGGGAAAGGGAAAAAATTGCATTTCGATGTCCTATTTAGCTTTCCTCTCTCCTCATCCATTTACCCCAACAGTTCTCAATCAATCAAACCCTAAAAAATTATGAATAAGAGAGGAAAAGGAAAAGGAAAAGGAAAAGGAAAAGCAAAACGAGGAAAAGGTAAGAAGAGGAATGGGGCGATGGAGAAAAAGCCCCGATGGTTGGAACTTCCGGAAGGTATATGGGTGGACATATTACAGAGGCTGGGGGCAGTAGGGATGCTGTTGACAGCAGAGAAAGTGTGCACTACGTGGAGGCGATTGTGCAAGGATCCGTCAATTTGGCAAGTCATTAACATGGATAATTGTTGTGATACCTACCTCGTTTCCTACTGTAAGGCAAAGGAAATGTGTCGCCGTGCCGTTGATCGCAGCCAAGGAGAATTGGTTGACATCAACTTGGAATACTTTGCCACTGATGAGTTGCTTGCATATGTAGCAGAGAGGTAAAATTCTGGCTCCTTCCATCCATTGTCTTGTGTTAGTAGATTAATTTTTTAGGGCTGCAGAATGTGTATTTAATTTATGGGCAGACTGATTAATTTACACTAACTACTGTAGATATAATTTAATATAAGCAATATCAGTGCATATATAAGTTAAAACAAGAATATTCATTTTTTGCCTCCAAAACAATTTTGGTTATTTTCCCCTTCCTCTATTTAAGTGCATATTTTAAGTCTCTAATTTTGTCAAGAAATTCATGAAATTATGGGAGGATTTTAAGGGGCAAGACAATATTGTATCTTTCTGAGAAAATTGTATAAAAAGACCTATATCTTTCATTAACCTTAACAGAAGCAATATCTGAAAGGATACATCTAACCACAATCAAGAAGATCAAGGGTTAAAAGAGAGAATACAAACAGGTTTTGCTTTTACTCTTTCTTCTGGGTGGGTGGGTGGGTGGGGGGGAGCGAAAAAGTTTGATACATAGGATGTTCTTCGACTCCCATTCAGTCTATGGCCTAATTATCTGGTGGATTGTCACGTAGTCCTTAGTATCCCCAGAAAAACTATTAGGTAGTTGAATGAATGTCGATTCCCAAAAATGCTTTAATAGTTTTATGTGGCTCGGCTCAGTTTCAGTTGCTATAAATATATACCATGAGCACCTTTCAAGTTGGACTACTTTCAGTTTAAAGTGACAGCCGTACTTGGGGTTGTTTAAGCTACTTGCTTGGGCAAAAGATAATTGTTGCTACATCTGTACGCTGTTGGGACTTGGGATATTCAAATGCACTCAAAACAAATTGGAGTTCTACATCTGAAGTTTTAAGAGCTTTTGTTATATTTTAACTGTTGCAATAGTTCGGCTTTTCAAGTTTGCCTTAGTCCTGATATGAAGTGTCGTCTTCTGCTTTTTCTTTTAATTTCAATTGAACTAAATGCACTTTTAGATATAAATCATATTCGAGACTTTTGTTTAGGCTTTTATTGTTGTGCCATCACAGTTACTTCCTTTTCTGTTAATTTTTTTTTTGAAATAAAAAATGCATGTTTTGAACTAAAGAGCTGAGGCTTTTAAGTGGCTTCTAACTTTTTTTATATACTATTAATGCATGGAAGTTAAAAAGGGAGAATAGTTGGAGCAACTTCCTAATAAGTTACTCCTTTCATCCTATATCATGGACACTGTTAAACAAGACACTGTGTTAAAGTGGTAAATAAATGTTTTAGTATTCGATCCAGCCTTTTGTGTGAGAGTTCTGCGTAGCTGCAGATTGTAATTAGGAAACAGAGGTTGAGATTATTGTCATAAACCTAATCATATTTTGGAAACTAGAGGTCTATGTTACATAATACATGAGAAAGGGCCGTCATTATTTTCTTTAAATTTAGTCCGGAAAAAGCTTAACAGAGCTTGTATCCACATCTTGGGAGCTACTAAATGTATGGTTGACAGAATACAATGTATGTCCCATGAACTTCTAATTTCCTATACACCAGAAAGAATTTTATGCTCTTTTCTTCGAGTGTCTTCCTCCAAAAAAAAATAAAAATGCTCTTTTCTTCGAATGTTGATGTTCCTCCAGAAATAAGCTTAACTGAGCATGGATCTTGCAGTTCCAGGAGCCTTGGCGTCTGAGTCCTATCATCCTTCTAGTATACCCTGGAATCTGTGAAGTGTATTTCTTGCCGCTTATCGTCTTGTTCATTTCTCATACACTGTCTTGCTGTTCATGATACATCAGTCTTTTTAAAGCACTTTGAATTCCTTGCTTAAGGTGAGAGTCCAAACATTGGTACACGTTGTTATCAATTTATACATTAAGAGCCAAACTCATGGGAAGTACTTGGGCGAAAAATGAAAGAAAACAGAAATTACTCTGTTAGAAAAGGAAACAACTTTTAACTCATCTTGAAGAACAAAGAAATAGTGTTCTCTTAGGGGTCGTTTGGTTTGAAGACAAGTTATGCTGGGATTAGTTATACCTTGATTAGTTATGCTGTGATTATTTCTTATTAACTGTTTGGTATATTGTATTAATCCTGGAATAGTCAGTTTTACTGTTTTAATTATCCGAGGATTAGTAACCAGTCCCTGGATTATTTTTGCTTGTCCATCATCAAACTGACACATTTTCTTTCTTTTTCTTTTTTGTTTAAGTATCATATTGTTTTATCCTACTTATTACTATATACCTTGCACTAATCTTCTGTACTAGTGTTGTGTTTGGTGATATTGCTTCAGTCATTGGGCACATCCATTAATTCATGTCTGTTTTTGTTTATCAGATCAAGAAAATTGAAAAGACTTAGCATTGCATGTTGCTATGATATGGCACGTCAAAACTTGGTTGAAGCAGTTCAAAAGTTGCCATTGTTAGAGGAGTTGAGTCTGACGCACACTACCATCACAACAGAAGGCATTGAAGCTCTTCGACGCTCTTGCCCACGCTTGAAATCCTTTGACGTGAATAATAACTCATGTTTTATGTGTCTTGTATGGTATACAGAATATTAACCACGCTTTTGAATATAATATTTATTATGAAACAAATTGTTTATTCAACATTAATTTTTATATTCACAATTGGATTGTAGCTTTTTTGCTCAACTCGACTTGTTGATTATGAATAGTTTTTGCCTCAGACAAAACTTCACATCCATTTTCACGTGAAATTGTTATTGGAATAATTGGGGAGACGTAGGTCTATTCAACCTGGAAATGGTGGAACCATCTAAATCCAGCCAGATCTGCACCCTAACCACCAATCCGTGACAACTATTTTTCCTGCTTCATTAAGAGTAACCGATTGCAAAATTGGAAAAGGGCTATATTTGCCTTTCAAATGTCGAAAATAAGCTACATCTTTCTTAGTGTAACCATTCATACTGTCGTACTTTTGGATCATATCCATTTTCGTTAGCTCTTTTTCGTACATCGACACCTATATTTTTAAAATAGAAAAGACAATTGTGATTTAGATGGTGTTCTAAAGTTTACACTAGCAAGGAGATTAATAAACTAAATAGGATTCTTGACACCAACACTTCAACAATGCCAAATCATATGCATGTGCAGCTGCTTCTTCATCAGGCTTCTTCACCATCATCGAATTAAATTGGTGGGCGTTTCGTCGGCAAAGGCTTAATTTTTTTCGTTCTTACACACTATTTGAAACTTTATTACTAAAAATGTGCACGTTTAATTATTTATCCGACCTAAACAAGTTTTATCTACAATATATATATATATATATATATATATATATATATATATATATATATATATATATATATATATATATATATATATATATATATATATATATATTCCGCCTTAAAAGGCTCCCAATCCATTATTAGTGCCTTCAATCAAGAGATTTAGTTACACCTTTTTTTTTCTCTTCTTCTCTTTCCTTATTTTTCTTCCGCCTTAATATACGGTAATCAATTAAGTGCATACACACATAGATTACTGCAATTCGTATGGTCTTATTAACGAAGTAACAAAAACAATTGAATAATTGAAACCTTTTTTCCTTCTCCCTCCATCTAATAATGTCTTTTGTTTTGAGGAGCTGGACGATCAAGCAAATTAAATGATCACATGTCCTTAGAAAATAAAACATATCAAAATAGGGTGAATAATATCAGAAAGCCTTAGAGAGCTTGTTTATGTAAGGTAAGGTAGCAGGACAAAAGGATGTACTGATTCTTTGTATGTGCGAGCTGAAAGCAGTTACTTTAATTATTAGAGCACTCGAATAAGGACGACTAAGGAGGACGAAGAGGTTTACACTAGCTAGGATCAGAGAAGTCGATCTGAATTAAGTTGCAAGGTATTTCATGAAATTAAATAATGTTTTAAACAATTTTAACACGTTTAGGCAAAGAGCTTAAAAGCACAATGAAAAGCACAACTAATCTACAACTTTCATACATTATTTCTACATAGTTAAATACAACTATAATATCATACAACTTAAATACAAGTTTTATACAATATGTCTTTTGTATATTTTATATCTGATGTATACATAGTAAAAATAAATTTCATACAACTAATTATATATTATACAACTTATCTACAACTAATCTACAACTTTCATACATTATTTCTAACCAGTTATATACAACTACAATATCATACAACTTAAATACAATTTTTATACAATATGTCTTTTGTATATTTTGTATATAATTTATAAATAGTAAGCACAAATTTCATACAACTAACTATATATTGGCAAAATACATAAAGCGTCCCTTTAAGTTGTCCAACGATCAACTGAACACCTCAACTGACCCCTTTATCAATTAGACACTTCTAGTGTCTATTAATTAGATCGAGTAAATACCCGAGTGCAACAGATCATATGCGTGAGTTACCCTTGCCGATGACGTGTCAAATGAGCCAATTGATGAACGACACGTGTAATTTATAATAAAATCTCAACACATAAATAGTTAACCAAAAAAGAAAATGAATTTAAAACAAGGAAAAAACCCTTTCCCCTCAGTTTAACCAAAACAACGCTCCCTTCTCCCCCCTCCCTCCCCCACAACTTCATCTTCTTCATTCCACCCAAAACCAGCGCCAACCCCCCACTCTCCCCCCCACCCACCCCCCGCATTCATCTTCTTCCGTATGCCCCTCTTCTGCGTTCCCCATCAACTTCTGAGTCCTACGCTTTTCTCGTACGCTAAAGTAGGATGTGTGAACCATCACATTATGTAATTGGATGGAACATTACTACTACTGCTCTTTTCCACTTTTTTGATGATCATTTTTTGAGGTTTACTGTGAACTGAAGTGGAAGTAGATAAGCTGTTGCCGACGTGGATATGGCGGAGGCTGTGCAATTTGAGCGGCAGCGTTACATGTGGCGGAATGGGGAAAGAGCAAAAGAAAAGGTTTTGGATTAACCTCAGGGAATGTGGTATTCCAACTGTGTAACATTACACAATTTGGAAACCAATTCTTTTTGGCGAAATACATAAAGTATCCCTTTAATTTTGTTGAATTGGTGTGATGATATATTTGGTAATTTTATTCTTTTGTAATGGAGGCAGAGGTGATTTAGGTTAGAGGAGGGTGGTTGAATGATGGAGGCGAGAATTAGAGGAGAAGGGGATGTGAAAATTAGGTGGGGTCCATATTATTTTAGGAAAACTCCCCCTAACTTTAGGTGGTCAACTCGCGTTCCAGAGAGTTCTTTTCATGCAATGGGAGCTGACATGGTCAGGTGTTTAGTTGATCTTCTTTGTGAATAAATAAAGTGTCTAGATGGAAATGGTCTCAGTTGATCGTTGATGACAACTTAAATGAGCCGTTTATGTATTTCTGCCTTATATATCATACAACTTATCTACAACTAATCTACAAATTTCATACATTATTTCTACCCAGTTATAAACTACAATATCATACAACATAAATATATATTTTTTACAATATTGTTCCACTTTCATACAATATTTAGATAAAAACTATATAAATAACATAATACAATTTACATATAATTTTACTACAACTTTACTATAATTCGTAAGTATAATGTATGTCGTCTTCTTCTTCTTCTTCTTCTTCTTTCTATTTAAAATTCAACCAAAATCAAGTCTAATCTTCACCAAAACACCCTCAAAATTGAGATATAAATTCCAAACAATATTCTTAATTGTTTGCAATAGCACCCAATCCAAACAAATAATTATTTTCGAAAACCCAAATTCGAATTCAAAGCTTCAAAGCTTTTTAATGGTTGTCAATGATGGAGAGTCAACACCTTCAAAATTTATTGATTGATAATCTCAATTTGAACACCAATTGTGCAACATTACTGGAATTTGAACACCAATTGTGCAACACCTTCA
>ML333110.1:0-26598 GCA_005239505.1 Nicotiana paniculata | reverse complement strand
GGTTGGTAAGATAGGTAAGGATGACACACGATCCATTGAACATGTGTATCTAATAGATGGATTCAAATATAGCTTGATCAGTGTATCGCAACTATGTGACAGAGGTAACCTGGTTGCTTTTACTTCCACAAAATGTTTTGTGATTAACCTGCTTAGTGACAAGATTGTTTTGCAGGGAAAAAGAATGAATAACATCTATGTATTAGACTTGTCCACACTGTCTGAAAATGAACTCACTTTCCCAAGTTTGTTAGACAGCGATCCTCTCATATGGCTTAAACGACTTGGTCATGCGAGTCTAACTCAGCTTAACAAACTAGTCTCTGAGGACTTAGTGGTAGCACTTCCTAACATTAAGTTCAAGGAGGAAAAATTTTGTGACGCATGTGCCAGGGGGAATCAGGTAAGGTCCTCTTTCAAAAGTAAGAAAATAGTCAGTACCACCAGGACGTTGGAACTGGTTCATATGGATCTATGTGGTCCTATGAGAACTCTGAGTAGAGGTGGTAAGAGATATGTGATGGTGCTAGTTGATGATTATTCAAAGTTCACTTGGACCTTTTTCCTGGCATCTAAGGATGAAGCATTTCATATGTTTACCTCATTTGTCATGAAAACTCAAAATCAATTAGGACATCCACTAGCATCAATAAGATCTGACCATGGTACTGAATTTGAGAATGCTAAGTTTGCTGAGTTCTGTGATGAACATGGTGTTAATCATAACTTTTCTGCTCCTAGAACCCCACAGCAAAATGGGGTTGTTGAAAGGAAAAACAGAACTCTTGAAGACATGGCAAGAACCATGCTTCTATCTAGCAAACTACCTCACAGCTTCTGGGCTGAAGCAATAAACACTGCTTGTTACATAATCAATAGATGCATGACCAGACCTCTGGTAGAGAAAACTCCCTATGAATTACTTAAAGGGAGAAAGCCCAACATATCCCACTTTAGGGCTTTTGGATGCAAGTGTTTTGTACATAATAATGGCAAAGATTCCCTAGGAAAATTTGACCCCAGAAGTGATGAGGGAGTATTCTTGGGATATTCATCACATAGCAAAGCTTATAAAGTGTATAATAAAAGAACTATGTGTGTAGAAGAAAGTATACATGTTGTCTTTGATTAAATTAATATTCTTGCTGAGAGACAGGAACCTGAAGATGAGGAGTTTGGACTGGTAAGAAGCAGTGATCACATTCAAGAAAGCGTGGAAGGTGGAACAGGTGATGGACCAGGTTCAACTACCCCAAGCATCATGACAGGGGGAATTCAACATATGCAACCTGGCCCTGATCCTGCTCCACAGCAACAAGACACCATGGAATCGTCTAGGAATGAACAGCTGGTACTTAAACTACACAATATAAGAGTTCTCACCCTCTTGAGAACATCATAACAGATTTGGCATCCGGAATCAAAACAAGATCATCCTTGAGAAATATGTGTGCGTTTGATGCCTTTCTGTCCATGATCAAACCAAAGAACATTGGGGAAGCCCTACAAGATGCTGATTAGGTAAATGCCATGCAAGAAGAGCTGATAGATCAGTGATTGGCACCAAGTGGGTCTTCAGGAACAAGCTCGATGAGTATGGAACTGTTACAAGGAATAGGGCAAGATTAGTTGTTCAAGGGTGTAGTCAAGAAGAAGGAATTGACTATGATGAGACCTTTTCCCCTGTGGCAAGACTGGAGGCAATCAGACTTCTTATAGCATTTGCTACACACATGGAATTCACTCTTCAACAGATGGATGTTAAGAATGCCTTTCTCAATGTGTATCTGAAGGAAAATGTATCTGTCAAGCAGCCTCCAGGTTTTGAAAGCAAGGAGTCACCTGACCACGTATACAAACTCGACAAGGCTCTATATGGTCTCAAACAAGAACCAAGAGCATGGTACGAACGATTATCAAAATTCCTGCTAGAACATGGGTACAAACGAGGCAAAATTGACAGTACCTTTTTCTTAAGGGGAAAGGGTAAGGATCTCCTAGTTATGCAAATATACGTGGATGATATTATATTTGGGGAGACTTCTGAAAAATTAAGCAAGGAATTTGCTATGCTAATGGGAAGTGAGTTTGAGATGAGTATGATGGGAGAGCTAAATTTTTTCCTAGGCTTGCAAATTAAGCAAAACCCAAATGGAACAATGATCCACCAACAAAAGCATGTGAAAGAATTGCTCAAGAAGTTTAAAATGAAAGACTCAAAAGAAATAGACACTCCCATAGCCACAGCTGCAAAATTGGATGTGGATGAACCTAGTTCATCTGTTGATTAGAAGCTATACAGAGGGATGATTGGGTCTCTATTATATCTTACTGCTAGCAGACTTGATATTGTGTTCAGTGTGGGACTGTGTGCTAGGTTTCAGGCAAATCCAAAGGAGTCTCACCTCACTGCAGTAAAGAGAATTTTGAGATATTTGAAAGGCACCACTGATTTGTGCCTTTGGTATCCTAAAGGTAGTAATTTCGACCTTGTAGGATATGCTGATGATGATTATGCAGGATTCCTGGTTGACAGGAAAAGTACTTCAGGTATGGCTCACTTTCTGGATTCATGCCTTGTGTCTTGGGCTACCAAGAAACAAAATTCAGTAGCCCTGTCTACTGCTGAGGCTGAATATGTGGTTGTAGCCTCATGTTGTGCCCAGTTGCTATGGATCAAGCAACAACTCATGGATTTTGGTATTGATGTGGGATGCATTCCTATTTTCTGTGACAACACTAGTGCAATTAGTATGACGAAGAACCCGGTTCATCATAAGAGAACTAAGCACATAAATGTTAGGAACCATTTCCTAAGGGATAACTATGAAAAGGGAATGATCTCAATCGAATGTTGTGATACTGATCATCAAATTGCTGATATATTCACTAAAGCACTTAGTAGGGATCATTTGGCTAGAAAATTTTAGTTAGGTACTTAATCAGATTAATAATTTCTCAGCATCATGTCTTTATTGCCATACTTTCGTGCCATGTATTAATATGATTCCCTGGATACTAATGATGTTTATCTAACTTTGTAAATTGAGGCATTTTAAAGATTTATAACAGGATGAACCTGGTTCATCCATGCTGATTCATCTGACTGACGAGGTACGTACTCTTCTCCATATATTAATTCAATTACAGTCATTCATGAGCAGGATTCTTTCCATAATTGGTTCAAATTCAAATACTTTGTAATCACCCAAATTGAACCAGTTTCAAGAAGTCCAGTCTTTACTTAATTAGCCTAGTTTTAGGGGGAAATTAAATGTCTAATCAAGTCAGTCCTTCGGCGATTAGACTCCTACTTAAGTACACATTATGCATGTTGAAATCTCCCTAACCACAACTTATAAAAGGTCATCATTACTCTTCTCTTCATAAAGAAACCTTCAAACCAAGTTCAACTCATTCTACACAAACCCAAATTGATTACTCGCCTTTTCTTCCTAACAATACATAATAATGTCTTCACCACCACCAGCTTCTTCTTCTACATCACCTAATCGTGATTACGATGGAGGACATTCTGAATCTGTCTCTAATTCTCCATCTGTATACAGTTCTCAATCACCAGAAATTTTGCCAACCCCTGAAAATACACCCATTCTTGAAACTGTTGGACAAAACGTCATAGATTTAGGGGGAAGCATAGTTGAGGAGGTTGTAGCAGGTCTTGCAAGTCTGAAGAAAGAAACAGATGAACCTGTTTCATCTGGGGAAGAAATATTGGCTGAAAGGATGAAGAAACTGGGGGAGTCCTATAACCCCAAGAAAAGGAGGACTCAGAAGTCCAAGAAGGAAACTCATCCCGTTTCTTCAAGGAAAAGAAGAGTTTCTGAAGCTGCTGGTGTTCCTGCTCAAAAAGTAAGAGCTACTCATAGCACTGTGAGAGATGAAGAAGAGAAATTGGAAAAGGCTCTGAAAGAGAGCAAGAAGAAGAGGGCAACAAAGGGAAAAGTGAAAGTTGGAGAGCCTGTTCAGGCTATTGAGATTGAAGAGATTACGTTGGACCTGGTCCAACAGGAGGAAAAGCCTGCTCCAGGTGTGGTTGAGACACCAAAACCCACAAAGGCTAAGGCTTCTTCAAAGAAGTCAGCTAGAATGTCTGTCACAACAACAAGATCTATTAAGAGGACCAGTTCCAAGCCAAAGAAAGTGAAAATTTTTGAGAAAGAGGATGATGATGCAGACTGGAGTGGAGAGGAGGAGAAGGAAATAAGAGAGGTGACTGATAGAGTTACCATGTTTGGAAAGAGAACAATACTGAAGGATAATCTGATGAAGGATCTAGAGGAGCCTGGAATGCAATATCTGCTGGAAACTCTGGAGGTTCAGGGGTGGAAGGACATGGTCCTTCGCATGGAAGGTAGGCTGGTAAGGGTTGAGTTGGTAGAATTCATGGGAAATGCCATTGTCAAGGAAGGCAGGGTCACCTCCATGGTCAAAGTAATTGAAGTTTCCTTTGATGCTAAAGAACTGGGTGTTATTTTGAACATACCAGTTGAGGGCTATGAGGACTACACCAGGCAAAGATGGCCTTGTCTAGATGGGATGGCCTCAGCAATCAACATCACCGTATTCTTCAGTGATAATGAGAAGGAGATTGAACCCAGGCCGGTCTACAAGAGTGAAATGAAGCCAGAGCACAAGCTACTCTTCGAGTTCGTCATCAAGTTCCTACTGCCTAGACAAGAAAGAAGGCACAGTGCAAATTATATGGATCTGACCTTGATGGAGTTCTTGTACAGGGGAAAGCAAATAAATTGGCCGGCTTTCATCATCCAACTCTTTGACAGAGTTGTGAATGGAACTAAAGTACACACAATTCCATAAGGCTTCATTCTGACAGCAGTGCTTGCATATTTGGGGGTTCCAGTGAAGAAGGCTGAGATGGCTACTGCCAAAGACTATTTCGGGAAGGAAACTTTGCTGACATGTGACTACAATGTCAATGTTCCTGTGGATGAACCTGGTTCATCTAGGAAGCAACCAGTCAACAGCAAAGTTAGAACTGTGGTGTAGGAAAACGAGATCAAGGATATGGAGATCCTTCGTTTGAGGTCTCGTGTGATTGAGGTTAAAGCTGAGCAGCATGCTCTTAGGAATGAAAGAGCAAACGAGAAAGAAAAGAACGAGGGTGTTCTTAAGCAGATGCTTTCTCTCCTATAATCCAAGACCACAACCTCCTCTGCACCTTCCCATCCTTAGGCTGTCCAGAGCTTCCAAAACCCCTCTTTCGACCAGTTGTTCAGTTTCAGTTATTTATACTATGTTTTTGCTCATGGTTGGTTTATTTTTGTTTTTCTGTATGGTGGTTGATAATCGTTACTAATCAATGAATTTTGCTTCTACTTATTTACTTGTCTCAATTTCTTAGTTAGCTAACATTTATTGGCTTCTTGTGTTTATTAATCATGCTTTGTTCCTGCAGTTGCCTCAATGGCCATGAGTAATAATTAATAAATCTAGTAAGAGTATCATTTTTCAAACTTTTCGATGATGCCAAAAGGGGGAAGATATGTGCTGAACTTTTTAAAAAAAAATTAAAAGTGATATTTATAACCTAATGAACCTGGTTTCTCTATGATTAATGCTTAAAACCATACAAAGTGTTTGAAGTGTATATAGGATTAAGCACGGAGTTTGTCATCATCAAAAAGGGGGAATTTGTTGACCCATGTCACTGCATACTTTTGAAGATTGACAAATGGCTGACCAGTTGAACCAGGTCCATCAGAGCACACATCTTGAACTGAATAGCTAGAACATGAACCGTATATGCATAGGAGATATTTGTGAATGTGAAATATCAATGAACCAAGAGATTGTCTCCTAATGCGAAAAGGTTGCAAACTGATGAGAAGATTGAAGTCGAATTCAGCAAGGAAAGTAACAAAAGAAAGGAAGTTGAGTTTGGTACGAATTTGTTCACCCAGGTAGAGTTGGACTAGAATTGGACGACAAGCTCAACAACTGACTCTATAACTACTTGATGTATTTCTACTGGAATTCTACACGCACAAAAGCTGAAGTGAATCAAAATCTGAAAGCAAAGTTCCCAGAGTTATTTTGCTAGAAGAATCATTGTGCGATTTAAAGGCTACAGTTCAACTAGAAGAACCAATTCCATCTGATTAATTATTGAGTCTAGTTGATTATAGTAGGAGTTTTAATATTGTATCTTTTCAGTTTTCATAGAAGCAATTGTAATAGGTACGCATTTTTCAAGTTAGAGTTAACTTGAGGCTTGTAGAAATTAGCTAGGGGCTAGTTACTACAAAGGGATTAGAGTTATTCCTAGGATTACAAAAGATTTTATTTTGTAAGTTCGTTTGGCTCAGGGTTTTTAGTGAAGTGTTTGAGCAAATCCTATTGAGCAGTAGGGCGTGGTTTTTTCACCTTTTGAGCCATGTGTTTTCCACGTAAAAATCTCTGTGTTTTTACTTTACTTCTTTTAATATTCCGCAACAATAGAAGTAAGTACATCAAGAAGAACTAGGTTCTTCTATTGAGACAGCACTCGAAAAATTGGGTACCTCACAATTAACTTGTATAATTGTGTGTTATTGAGGTCTAAAATATCAGTTAATAACTTAAATATACAATGTACTCAAATATTCATACTCAATTCGTGGTAGAAATCCAAAATGCAATTTTTTAGGTCTTTCCTCCAAAATCACAATTTTCCTACTAATTTCCATGTCTAGTTCATGTATAAACCTTGTATTAATCTTAAAAACATGAAGAAATTACTTACCTAGTGATGCTTGGTGGAAAACCCCTCTTGAAGCTCCTCAAAATCGCCCACATTAATGAAACAAATGAAGGAAATGGCCAAAATCCCGGTTATAAAACATTCTGCCCAGACAACCCCTTCTATGCGATCGCACTCCCCTTCACGCGATCGCATAAGCCAATCTCAAGAGCCCCCAATATTTCCTCTGTGCGATCGCATACAAGACCCTGCGATCGCATAGGCCAACCCAGTAGCCTTAACAAATTACCTCTATGCGATCGCAAACAACTCCCTGCGATCGCATAAGCAAATTCCCATGGCCTCCAAATCTTCCTCTATGCAATCGCATACACTGCCATGCGATCGCATAGGCCAAATCCAAGCAGCCTCCAAATCCTTCTATGCGATCGCATACCCATTCACGCGATCGCATAGAGTAAAAACCAGTTGCACTCAGACCAGAAACCAGCAATCCTCACAAGGAAAGAATCGACCCGTTGAGCATCTGAAACACGCCCGAGGTCCCCGGGACCTCAACAAAAACTACCAACCAGTCCCAATACCTCATTCGAACTTAGTCGAGCCTTGAAATCACATCGAAATCGAGAATCGCAACCCGACTCAAGCTTAATGAACTTAGAACTTTCAAACTTCCACATTCGATGCCGAAACCTATCAAATCACGTCTGATTGACCTCAAATTTTGCACACAAGTCATATTCAACATTACGGACCTGCTCCAACTTCCGAAATCGCATTCGGCCCCGATATCAATATTTCCACTTCCAGTCGGATTTCCCAAAAACCTTCAAATTTCTATCTTTAGCCAAATGACTTCAAAATGACCTACGGACATCCGAATTCACTTCTGATCGCTATCCCAACTCCAAAATCACTATATGGAGCTATTCCTAGGCTCGAAATCCTAAACGGACATCAATATCACTGAAATGCGCTTCAAGCCAAAGTTAGGAAATTTCTTCTAAAATGCTGACTTCCACAATATGTGCCGAAACCCTCCCGGGTTATCCAAAGCCCGATCCGGACATACGCCCAAGTCTGAAATCATCATACGAACCTGCAGGAACCTTCAAATCCTGATTCAGAGGTCATTTACTCAAAATTCTAATCTTAGTTGATTCTTCCAACGTAAGGCTTCCGAATTGAGAATTTTGTTTCCAAATTAACTCTAAACTTCCCGAAATTCAATTTCGNGGAATCAGTGAACATTAGATTAGGGCTTATGCAAAACTACTATTAGTTAAATCATACCAAAATAGTGGCATAAATCTAAACTAAATGTATTAAACAAAACAGAAAAACCAGAAAAACATAAAGAACAAACACAAGGAATCAGTGAACATTAGATTAGGTCTTATGCAAAACTACTATTAGTTAAATCATACCAAAATAGTGACATAAATCTAAACTAAATGTATTAAAACAAACAGAAAAACAGCAAAACAAACAACAACAAAAAAAAGAAAAAACACAGGGCTTATTTGAATATAGAAAAAGAGGTGGAAGTACCCATTCGAGGGGTTTGGATGAACTCCGGCTACTAACCGGAGTTAAGCCGGACCACGGTGACTTACAAAAGTGACCTTTACTCACATGAATCGACGGCTCTTGTCAAAAGCCATCGACTCATGTGAGTTTGAGTCACAGAGTCACCCGAATTCGCCATTAACAAGTATTGAAGTTCTGACTGTTTAANTTTCCAAATTAACTCTAAACTTCCCGAAATTCAATTTCGACCACGCCCATGGGTCATAATACCTTAAACGAAGCTGCTCACGGCCTCAAATCGCTGAACGACGCTCTAGATCTCAAAACAAACGGTCGGGTCGTTATATGTTTAGTTATTATTATTCGAAGTTATGGTTGAGTCGCGTGAAACGCACACTCGAATTGGGTTTTACGTATCATGAATATGCCACGGGAACCGTACCCATAATCAAGATTATTTATTTATTAGTCGCGCATGAAACAACTAGATGTTCATGACTGTTTTTCCTACTTTGAGATTATTGTAGAGTCGTGAAGTATGGAATATGGAGTTGTTGAGAATCATTAGCTCTTGTTTTAAAACATAACGAATTCTTGCCATTCCATATTTGATTAAAACTAATTGTAGACAAAAGAAATCAAAACAATAAAATCTACAAGTAAAGTTGATAAATACATTATCAGAACAACTAATTTTAAAAAATACATCCATTATGTCCAAGTTTATATAAAGGATTGGTAAGGAATCATATGATTAAGCATTCATGTTTAGTTTGTTATATTGTCACGACCCAAACTTCCCTCTGAGACATGTCGTGACGGAACCTAGTCCCTACGACTAGGTAAGCCTAACAAATTGCAGAAAATTTCAACAATAGAAACAAACTAAACTGCTAACTGAATTACATAAAGAACAACCAATAATAAAGCCACTCAGCATGTATAATAAAAAAACACTGGACGTACACAGTTTCTCCCAAAACTCGGAATATCATGAGTCACAAACTACAAAAAGGAAACCGTGCTTCTATACTCCAGAGTCTAAAATAAGGATAAAAAAAGAAATGTTTGACATGGGGAATAGTAGAAAGGGACTCTGAGGTCTGCGGACGCGACAGATATACCTTGAAGTCTCTAAAGTTATCTCGCCTCACTGATAATACGGCCGATAAGAGATACCTGGATCTGCACATGAAAAACATGTACAGTGAAGGGCATGAGTACACCACAACGGTACCCAATAAGTGCCAAGCTTAACCTCGGTCGAGTAGAGACGAGGTCAGGTCAAGCCCTACTGGTGTGTATATATATATATATATATATATATATATATATATATATATATATATATATAATAAGGAAAGGCACAATGAAATATTACAGTAAAATAAAGACTAAAATTTAATAAGAATGAAATCACAGAAGGTAACAACTCAGTACACAGAGATAACAACAGGGGATCTCCCGAGATACCATCTCGTAGTCCCAAACGTAAGTGTGTAGGGGATCTCCCCGAATACCGTTACGTAGCCCCAAAGTAAATATGCAGTGCAAGGGCATCTCCAGGAATACCGTTCCGTAGTCCCAAAATAAATATGTAGTAAGGGGGATCTCCCGGAATATCGTTCCGTAGTCCCAAAGTAAATATGAGGCGCAAACAATAGAAATACAACTACATCACAGAATCCTACCATTTAGACTAATTACAAGTCAAGGAAGAAGCAGAAAATACACTAAGCATGCTGCAGATAGTTCAGATAAGCAATTAAGACATATAGACATGTTGTGCTAAATTAAACAGGATAATTACATATCGTAGTGTAGCTTAGTTAAAGGAACATATATTTTGCTTAATGAAAACGAAGTTTTGAAACCAATAGCCCGTGTACGCACTCATCACCTCATGTACATGGCGCTCAAATATAAAAACCGTAACAAATCCTAAGGGGAGTTCTCATGCACAAGGTTAAGCAAGCCACTTACCTAGAACCAAGCTCAATCAATAAGTCACAATGCTTTTCCCATGAATATCCGGCTCCGAGTGGCCCAAATCTAGCCAAAGTCAATTACATAACATAAATATAACTACAAGAAACTAATATAACTAATGAAATCAAAGCTAACACAAGAAATTGGAAAATCGCCCAAAAAGCCTACCCGGGCATGCGTATCGGAATCGAGTAAAAGTCGCCAAATATGAACCACCATTCACTCACGAGTCTAACCACACAAGAATTACTCAAATCTGACCTCAAATCATCTTCCAAAACTCAAAATTTTAATCTATGAAGTTTCTACCATTTTCCCCAATTTTCCAACTCAAAACCCCAATAAAACGATGAATTCAACTATAGATTAATGGAATACAACCAAAAACGAGTTAGAAATCATTACCCAATAGCTTCCTATGAAAACCCTTCAATTTATCGCCTAAATCTAAGCTTTCAAGGTCCAAATGGTGAAAAATGACATAACCCTCAATTTTCTCTCTTTTTCTGTCAGAGATCTTGCTTCTACGAGCCACCAACCGCATATGCGGTACCGCACATGCGGAAAATCCATTGCAGGTACGAAATTCACTTATGAAGGCTGGGTCCGCATCTGCAAAAATGGGGCCTCATGTGCCCGTGCGCACCTGCGGAAATTGTCCGCTTCTGCGGTCCTACGCGGCATCTACAATTCCTTAGGCACATCTGCGGGCATCGTTGATGCGGTACTACCCTCGCACCTGTGATCCCTGGCCAAGTCTCAAAACTGCACATCTGCGCCCTTCACTCTGCACGTGTGATCCCACACTTGCGGTCTCCCCACTGCAGGTGAGAAAACATCATAAGCATGATCACTTTAGAGACAACACAACTTCAATCCTTGACCCATCAAGCACCCAAAACTCACTGAGGCCCCCGGGATCTCAACCAAACATACCAACCAACCCTAAAACACTATATGAACTTAGTGGAATCCTCAAATCACATCAAGCAATGCTAAAATCATGAATCACTCTCCAATTCAAACGTAAAGAACTTGAAACTTCAAAATTCTACAACTGATGCCGAAACCTATCAAACCACGTCCGAATGGCCTCAAATTCTGTACACAAGTCAGATTCAACATTACAAACCTACTCCAACTTCTGGAATCAGATTCTGACCCCAATATGAAAACTTTCACTACTGGTTAAAAACTCCAAAAATTCTACTTTCGCCATTTCAAGCCTAAATGAGATATGGACCTCCAAAACACACTCGGGACACGCCCCTAAGCCCAAAATCACCTAATGGAGCTAACAGAATTGACGGAACTCCATTCCGTAGTCATCTTCACACAATTAACTATGGTCCAATTCCTAAGGCTTAAACCTCCATTTATGGACTAAGTGTCCCAAACATCTCCAAAAACCAAAACGAAACCTCCTGACAAGTCACAATAGCAGAAATAGATATAGGGGAAGCAGTTAATAGGGGATCGGGGCTCTAACTCTCAAAACGACCGATCGGGTCGTTACATCCTCCCCCTTCTAAAACAATCGTTCGTCCTCTAACGAGCATAGAGATATACCTGAAGTGGTAAAAAGATGAGGATACGACTGCGCATATCCTGCTCGGTCTCCCAAGTCTCCTCCTCGGCCGGCTGACCCTGTCGCTGAACCTTTACTGGTGCAATGTTCTTTGACCTCATCTTTCGCACATGCCTGTCCAAAATAGCCACTGGCTCTCAACATAGGATAGATCCTTGTCCAACTGGACTGAGCTGAAATCCAACACATGAGACGGATCGCCGTGATACCTCCGGAGCATCAAAACATGAAATACTTGACGACCCCTGCTAGGCTGGGAGGTAAGACAAGCTCATAAGCAACGTCCCCAACTCGCCTTAACACCTCAAAAGGGACAATATACCTTGGGCTCAGCTTACCCTCTTTTCGAACCTCATAACGCTCTTCATAGGCGAAACTCGAAGCAAGAGCCGCTCTCCGACCATGAATGCAACATCGCAAACCTTCTGGTCAGCATAACTCTCCTGTCTGGACTTGGCCGTGTGAAGTCTATCATGATTAGCCTTAACCTTCTCCAAGGCATCCTGAACCAAGTCTGTACCCAATAATCTGGCGTCGCCTGGCTCAAACCAACCAACTAGGGACCGACAACACCTACCATATAGAGCCTTATACGGTGCTATCTGAATGCTGGACTGATAAATGTTGTTGTAGGCAAACTCCTCAAGTGGCAATAACTGATCCCAAGAACCCCCAAACTCCATCACACACGCATGGAGGATATCCTCAGGCATCTGAATAGTGCGCTCGGACTGCCCGTCTGTTTGAAGGTGAAAAGCTATGCTCAACTCCACCCGAGTACCCAACTCATGTTATACGGCTCTCCAGAACCGTGGTGTAAACTGCGTACCTCGATCAGAGATGGTACATACTGGTAAGCCATGAAGCCTGACGATCTCGTGGATGTAAATTTGAGCCAACTTCTCGGAAGAAATAGATAGTCATCACAAGGATGAAATGAGCTGACTTGGTCATCCAGTCCACAATCACCCGAACTGCATCAAACTTTCGCTGAATCCGTGGGAGTCCAACAACAAAATCCATAGTGATCTGATCCAATTCAACTTCGAATCTCTATCTTTTGAAGCAACCCACCCGGTCGTTGGTGCTCATATTTCACTTGCTGGAAATTTAGACATCTAGCCACATACCCTACTATGTCCTTTATCATCCTCCTCCACCAGTAATGTTGCCTCAATTCCTGATACATTTTCGCGGCACCCGGATGAATAGAGTACTGCAAGCTATGAGCCTCCTGAAGAATCAACTCACGCAAACCATCTACATTAAGAACACATAGCCTGCCCTGCACCATCATCCCCAATAGTGACCTCTTTAGCATCATCGTGCTGGACCGTGTCCATAAGGACAAGCAGGTAGGGGTCATCATACTGACACTCCCTGATATGATCATAAACAGAAGATCGAGAGACCACATAAGCCAATACTCGACTTGGCTCAGAAATATCCAATCTCACAAACTGGCTGGCTAAGGCCCGAACATCCAATGCCATGGGCCTCTCTGCTGCTGGTAGATATGCTAAACTCCCCAAACTCTCTATCCGGCGACTCAAAGCATCGTCCACCACATTGGCCTTCCCAGGGTGGTACAAAATGGTGTTGTCATTATCCTTAAGAAGCTCTTACCACCTCCTCTAATGCAAATTAAGATCCTTCTTCTTGAACAGATGCTGCAAACTCCGGAGATCGGTGTAGATATCAGAAGGAAAACCGTACAAATAGTGCCTCCAAATCTTCAAGGCATGAAAAGTAGCTGCTAGCTCAAGATCGTGGACAGGATTGTTCTTGTCATGCACCTTCAACTATCTGGACGCATAGGCAATCACCTTACGGTCATGCATCAACACCACGTCGAGGCCAACTCGCGACGCATCACAATAAACTATATAATATCCTAACCCTGAAAGCAATACCAATACTCAGGCTGTAGTCAAAGTTGTCTTAAGCTTTTGAAAGCTCTCCTCACACTCCTCTGTCCACCTGAACGGAGCACCCTTCTGGGTCAGCCTGGTCATAGGTGCTGTAATAGATGAAAATCCCTCAACAAACCGACGGTAATACCCCGCCAATCGAAGAAATCTCCAGATCTCTGTAGCTGAGGATGGACTAGGTCAACTCTGCACTGTTTCCACCTTCTTCAGATCCACCTTGATCCCTTCACTCCACACCACGTGACCCAAAAATTCCATGAAACCTAACCAGAAGTCACATTTTGAGAACTTTGCATATAACTTCTTATCTCTCAAAGTATGAAGCATTGTCCTCAAGTGCTGCTCATGATCCTCCTGAGTCTGGGAATACCCTAGAATGTCATCAATGAATACAATGACGAAAGAGTCAATATAGTGTTGGAACACACTGTGCATTAAGTGCATAAAAGTTGTTGGCGCATTGGTCAGCCCAAATGACATCACAAGGAACTCGTAATGGCCATACCGAGTCCTGAAAGCAACCTTCAAGATATCTGGCTCACAAATCTTCAACTGATGGTAACCTAAATGCAAGTCAATCTTGGAAAACACTCTGGCACCTTGTAACCGATCAAATAGGTCATCAATACGAGGCAAATGATACATGTTCTTCAAAGTGACTTTGTTCAGCTGACGATAATCAATGCACATACGCATAGAAGTATCCTTTTTCTTCACAAACAAGACAGGAGCATCCGAAGGTGACACACTGGGCCAAATGAATCCCTTATCAAGCAATTCATGTAACTGTTCCTTCAACTCAGGAGGGGCCATACGATAAGGAGGAATAGAGATGGGCTGAGTGCCCGACAACAAATTAATGCCAAAATCGATATCTCTGTCGAGCGGCATGCACGGAAGATTAGCTGGAAACACATCAGGGAAATCCCTCACTACTGGACTGACTCAACTGTAAGGGTATCAATACTAAAATCTCTCACATACGCTAGATATGCGTCACACCCCTTCTCAACCATTTGTTGAGCTTTAAGAAATTAAATAACTCGGCTAGGAGCGTAATCCAAGGTACCCCTCCACTCTAATCATGGTAAACCTGGAATAGCTAGCGTCACAATTTTGTCGTGACAATCAAGAATAGCATAATGGTGCGACAAGAAGTCCATGCTCAAAATAACAATAATAAATTGTCTCTAGTCTCAAAACCACTAATAACAATCAAGCACAACTGATACACGCGGTCCAAAACAAAAGAATCTCCCACAAGAGTAGACACATAAACATGGGAACTCAAAGAATCCCGAGATACGCCCAAATGCGGGGCAAAATAAGATGAAACATAAGAATAAGTGGAGCTTGGATCGAATATAACCGATGCATCTCTATGACAGACCGGAACAATACCTGTAATGATAAAATCAGAAGTAATGGCTTCAGTACGAGCAGGAAGGGCATAGTATCTGGCATGGCCTCCCTCTATAGGGAGAACTCTACCTCCTCGAGCTGGCTGAGCAGGTGGGGTGGCAGCTGATGCTGTAATCACAGCCCGAGGACCCGGTGGAGCACATTATGGCTGAGAAGTCTGTGGAGGTGCACCCCTCCTAAGTTTTGGGCAATCCCTCACCATGTGGCGAGTGTCTCCACACTCAAAAAAAGCTCGGGTAGTACGTGGCGGTTGTGGCTGACTAGGGCTAGGTCTGCTAGACTGACCGCTAGAGACTCCCCGTGCAGGAGGCACACTAGATACTAGAGGTGCATAATAAGGCTCCTGAGGTCTAGGAGGAGCTAGAATACCACTGGCGGCTAGAAGAGCTGAATGAATGGGGCATTTCACATAGCCCCTACCATGTCGAAGTGCAGCTGGGGCACGGGCACTAGAATAATGGCCAGACTCTCGAGACCTCTTGGCCTCCCTCTCCTATTTCTTCGGAGCAAGCATGCCCTCCACTCTCTTAGCAATACTCACAACATGCTGATACGCAATATTCGTCTCTAACTCCCACGCCATGCTAGTCCTGATGCTGGGATAGAGTCCCTCAATAAACCGACGAACCCTCTCGAGAACTGTAGAAACCAAGACCGGTGCATGACGAGCCAAATCACTGAAACAGACTGCATACTCTGAAACAGTCATAGTCCCCTAGCGAACTTTCAAACTCCACGCACCATGGGTCCCTGGGGCTCTGAGGAACATACTCTCTCAAAACATGTCCGAGAATTGTGTCCATGTAAGGGAAGCTGCCTCAGCCGGACTGTCCAACTCATAAGCACGCCACCACTAATAGGATACTCCTCTAAGCTGAAACACAATGAAAGAAACCCCACTCGAATCTACTATGCCCATAGTACGGAGGATATGATGGCGCTCCTCCAGAAATCCATGAGCGTCCTCTGACGCTAAGCCACTGAATGTAGGAGGGTCATACTTCTTGTACCTATCGAGCCTACGCTGCTCTTCCTCTAAAACTGTTTTCCCACCCTCGAGCTGAACTGGGGATTTAGGTGGCATTGGTATAACCTCTGGAATCTGATCAATCTAAACCTGTTGCTTTGGGGTGCGGCGGGGGGAGTCTGTGTCCTCCCCTGACCTGAGATGTGGCTGGAGCAAGGGAAGTCAACCCTGCCTGAGCTAAAGTGTCGAACATGCTCAGTAACTGTGCAAGGGTCTCCTAAAGAGCTGGTGTAGTAGTAGGCGTCCAGGTGTCTGCGCTCCGGGTGCTCCAGCTGCACCACGTGGGCGTCCTCAACCGCTACCCCGGCCTGGGCCCCGGCCTCTGGCGGCTCTAGCAGGGGGTGCGGGGGCCTGGTCATCTCTAGTAGCACGTATCCTCACCATCTGTGAGAGAATAGAAGACAAAAGTTTAGAATTTCGAAGTCAACAATTTCGCACGACAAGGAATCAAAAGAAGTGAAATTTTCCTAACAGTTCCATATTCTCTCGAAGATAAATACAGATGTCTCCGTACTGATCTGCGAGACTCTAATAAACCGGCTTGTGACTCACGACTTCTATGAACCTAGAGCTCTTATAACAACTTGTCAAGACCCAAACATCCCTCCAAGACATGTTGTGATGGCACCTAGTCCTTACCAATAGGTAAGCCTAACAAATTACGAAAAATTTCAACAATAGAAACAAACTAAACTGCTAACTTAATTAGATAAAGAACAACCAATAATAAAGCCTCTCAGAATGTACAATAACCAAACACTGGACGTACACACTTTCTCCCAAAATCCTAAATATCATGAGTCACAAACTACAGAAAGGAAACAATGTTTCTATACTCCAGAGTCTAACAAAAGGAAAATACAAGAAATGTTAGACATGGGGAAGAGTAGAAAGGGACTTCAAGGTCGGCGGACGCGGAAGATATCGCTTGAAGTCACTAAAGTTGTCTCTCCTCACTGATAATGCGGCTGATAAGCGGTACCTGGATATACACATGAAAAACATGTTCAGGGAAAGGCATGAGTACACCACAACGGTACCCAGTAAGTGCCAAGCCTAACCTCGGTCGAGTAGTCACGAGGTCAGATTAGGACCTACTATATATATATATATATATATAAGGCGAGGTAGAATGAAATATTGTAGTAAACTAAAGACTAAAATTTAATAAGAATGAAATCATAGAAGGTAACATCTCAGTACACAGAGATAATAACAGGGGATCTCCCAAGATACCGTCTCGTATTCCCAAACGTAAGTGAGCAGGGGGATCTCCCGGAATACCATTCCATAGTCCCAAAGTAAATATGCAGTGCAGAGGGATCTCCTGGAATACCATTCTGTAGTCCTAAAGTAAATATGCAGTAAAAGGGATCTACCGGAATATCGTTCCGTAGTCCCAAAGTAAATATGCAGCGCAAACAATAGAAATAAAACTATATCCTACAATTTAGACTAACTACAAGTTAAGGAAGAAGCAGTAAATACACTAAGCATGCTATACAGAGCTCAGATAAGCAATTAAGACATGTGGACATGATGTGCTAAATTAAACAGGATAATTACATATGATAGTGTAGCTCAGTTAAAGGAAAGCAGATATTTTGCTTAATGAAAACGGATTTTTGCAACCAATATCCCGTGTACGCACTCGTCACTTCACGTACATGGAACTCAAATATTAAAATCGTAACAAATCCTAAGGGGAGTTCCCCCACAAAAGGTTAGGCAAGCCACTTACCTCGAACCAAGCTCAATCAATCAGTCATAATGCTTTTTCCATGAATATTCGGCTCTTAGTGTCCCAAATATAGCAAAAATCAATTACATAACATAAATATAACTACAAGAAACTAATCTAGCTAATGAAATCAAAGCTAACGCAAGAAATTAGAAAATCGCCCAAAAAGCCTCCCCGAGCCCACGTCCCGCAATAGGGTAAAATTCACCAAATATGAACACTCATTCACTCACGAGTCTAACCATACAAGAATTATTCAAATCCGACCTCAAATCGTCTTTCCAAACACAAAATTTTAGTCTATGGAGTTTCTACCATTTTCCCCCAATTTTCCATTTCAAATCCCTAATTAAATGATAAACTCAACTATATATTAATGGAATACAACCAAAAACGAATTAGGAATAATTATACAATAGCTTCCTATGAAAATCCTTCAATTTATCGCCTAAATCCGAGCTCTCAAGATCCAAATGATGAAAAATGACATAACCCTCGATTTTCTCTCTTTTTCTGCCAGAGATCTCGCTTCTACGAGACATCAACCGCATCTACGGTACTGCACCTGCAGAAAATCCATTGCAGGTGAAAAAGTCACTTATGAAGGCTGGGTCCACATCTGCGAAAATGGGGCCGCACCTGCGGAAATTGTCTGCTTGTGTGGTACTACACCGCATCTGTGATTCCTTAGGCGCATCTGCGGGCATTGCAGATGCGGTACTACCCTCGCACCTGAAATCCCTGGCCAAGTCTCAAAACTCCACATATGTGCCCTTCACTCCGCATGTGCGATCCCGCACCTGCGATCTCCCCACTGCAGGTGCAGAAACACTAGAAGCCAGATCACTTCAGAAACAACACAACTTCAATCTTTGACCCGTCAAGCACCCGAAACTCACCCGAGGCCTCCATGACCTCAAACAAACATACCAACCAATCCTAAAACACCATATGAACTTAGTTGAGCCCTCAAACTACATCAAACAACGCTAAAATTACGAATCGCGCTCCAATTCTAACTTAAAGAACTTGAAACTTAAATTTTTTACTACCGATGCCGAAACCTATCAAACCACGTCTGAATTACCTCAAATTTTACACACAAGTCATATTCAACACTACAGACTTATTCTAACTTCCGGAATCTGATTCCGACCCCAATATCAAAAATTCCACTATCGATCCAAAACTCCAAAAATTTGACTTTCGACATTTCAAGCCTAAATGAGCTACAGACCTCCAAAACACACTCGAGACATGCCCTTAAGCCCGAAATCACCTAACAGAGCTAACAGAATCGACGGAACTCCATTCCGGAGTCATCTTTATACAATTCTAACTACGGTCGAAATCCTAAGGCTTAAACCTCCATTTAGGGACTAAGTGTCCCAAACACTTCCAAAAACCAAAATGAAACCTCCCGACAAGTCACAATAGCAGAAATAGATATGGGGGAAGCATTTAATAGGGGATTGGGGCTCTAATACTCAAAATAACCGGCCGAGTCGTTACATATATGCTCAAAAGGTTATGTCCTGCTACTGAATTACAAATGACTAAGGCGACTAGCTCGATCAAACTTGGCCGAGTATGTCAACATAATATCCATGCCTAAACAAAGAATTTTAACGTCATAGAAGCAATTGCATACACAATACTTATTTTTAACAATGATAAAACACCTCAATTTTGCCAAATCTTGAATGGATTATGATGGGACGGATTCAGGGATAAACAAACTTCAACTATCTCATATGATTACTAAAATTAGTTAAAATGGCAGAGAACACAGAATCATATGATAAATACAAATTAAATCAATGGTTATTAACAACTTGATACTAACATAGGCACATTTAGAGTCAACGAAGTAACATGACTGAAAAGCATTTGAACTAGTAATCAATTTCTCAAAGAAAATAGCAAGAATAACGTAACAGAACAATGAATTGACAGTTTGCCAGGAATTTAACATTTCTCATTTTTTAGTAACAAATACAAGCAAATAAAGATTCAGTAATATGTACCTAGTGCTCGAATCAAAAGTTGAAATGGCCAAACAAAGTAGAAATGATGATGACAGAATCCGGCAAAGCAGTAGCAACAGATTTAGCGACCAAACCATACTTCTACAACCCAAATGTCACTCGAAATTCTAGAAAATTGAAGTAAAAGAGCAGAAATTCGAATAGTCTTTGAATAATTTTTGTTTCTGTTTGTGTTTCATATTTTTGGAGTTCTTTCGAAATCTCAGTTCTGGACTTCATTCCAGGTTTTTATATGTTTCTAGTGCGTAAATTGTGAAGGAGATTAGAGAGAGTCCGGTTAAAATTGTGTGTGTGACATATGAGAGAGTGAGTGAGATGAGAGAAGAAAGAGAGGTTTGGCGGCTAGGGTTCAATCTTTTTAGGGAGGGAGTCCGTATCTTGTTGGAGATGATGGAGAGGAGGCTAGGGTTTTTAGGAACGGGGCGGTCTTTCCGTGTATGTGGATTTGAGGGATATGGATTGTTTAATGAAGAGGGGTATGTTGGGCCAAACATGTCAGGTATGGCTTGGGCTAGGTGTATTTGAGTAAAGAACGGGCCCAAAGCTGGCCCAAGTTCGATTTAAGCTCAAATAGTCCCTCTCTTTCTTCTTTTAGAACTCACTTTTAGTCACTTTTAAATTGTAATGCTAATAAGATCCCATTTTTACATAATTAACAATCTAATTTACCTTCTCATTAACTAACATTTTAAACATCATGTTAAAAATGTCTAAAGTATTTTTTGGGATTTTATATTTTAGTAATACAATTAATGTGCAACTAAATGCTAAAAATGTAATTAAGGCTAAAAAATTAAAAGATGAAAGATAATGATTTTAAAACACTTCTAAATATTGATAAACAATGCAAATAAATGCAAGAAAAATTACTAACATTTTATGAAATAATTGAAAAATATTTTGGAATATTTTTTAGGAGTAATTTTATATATTTGGCAAAAGTTACGTGCTCACACTCGCATGCACACGAGAGAGTGAACGAGCTAGCTGAGGAAAGCTTGAGAAAAAAATAGCGGATTATGGCAAAAAGGCATGGAAGTGCACGAGAGACCTAGAAGGAAAGGAAAAAGAGAATCACTTTGCTCGTTCACTCTCGCATGCGCACGAGAGAGTGAACAAACTAACCTGAAAAGTCTTTTCCTAAGTGGCTTATATTATTTTGGCCCATGCTAACTCTATCCCATATAAATAGTCCTTAAACTCACTTTTGAAGAGGATTGGAAGTTTTTAAAGAGGATGATTGAACGGGCCGAGAGGAGGCAAGAACACAAAGAAAAGAGCAAGCTGGAGAATTCTTCTATGAGTTTTTCACTTTCTTCTTCATCTTTTTATTATTGGTTATGACTTTTTATATTGTAATCTTATATAATATTATGAGTAGCTAAACCTGTCATCTGTATCAAACCTCAATTTCTTCTTTTGAGTACTACTTTGATGTAATCTCTTGGAGAATGAGTTTTTTCGTTTAATAGAAGTTTTCCATTGAGATTTCTCTACTTGTTTAATTACGTGATTATTGTGGTTGATTGAAGGGCCCTCAATTGACTGTGCTTATTTAGTTTATATTGCTTGAAAAAGGGTACACATTTAGGTAGTTTTTGATCAGCATCACTCCTAACGTATATGAGGAATCAATACAGAGGGTCTAAAGGTAGGATTAGGAATAACGAAACCTTGGTGCGATCTTAGTGAGAGGCAAACTAGTGTCAGCTAGCGTATTTCAAAAGAATACGTCTAATAAATTGTTGTATTTTCTCGGAAGAGAATTACGACACCTAAAGTGCTCACGGTTGGTAGAGAATATCTAGGAAAATTTATATGGGACGTGACGGGGAGGATTCCGACGAGAGGGGAATTCGTATCCTTTCCAATCTTGTCTACATCATTTGCCTTGTTAGTAATAAAATTACAGCTTTTTAATTACTTTGCTTTTAGTTAGAAAATACTCAACTCATTATTTAATATTTCTGGAAGTTGATTACTTGAATTCTTGCGAAACTAGCAGGTGTAATTAGTAGGTTAATTCCCTATGGGATTCGACTCCGGACTTGTAAACCGGATAATTTTACAACGACCGCTTAGTCCTTTTTATAAGGCATAGTTGGGCGTGATCACACATGACAGGACCAATTTTATGAGTTATTCCCAGAAAACCACCAAACTATTTCCACAGATGCATCGCAGCTTCACTCTCCATAAATACATGATGCAAAGTCTCCCTTTATATCATTACAACACACACACATTGACACTATGTTGGTCCAAAATTTACCAGTAGTATCATCAAAGGGTAGCTTATTTTGTACCAGAAAATATATCTTGAAGGATAATTTACAATGCCATACCTTGCTCATTATTTTGTCTCATTGCCTTTGGTTGAGAAATTTTTTGCGTTGCTGACTTGGTGGAGAATTGCTGACTTGGTGGAGAAATATTTTACGTTGCTGACTTGGTGGAGAATAAGAAATAACTGGAACAGTTGAAGGGATTTCTCTAAGAGAAGGATAAAAAATAGCCAAGGGAGCTTCATCAGCAACAGAACAAAAGCCTTCACGGAACAATTGGCCAACAGATTCACGCACGGGAGACGGAGTAGCATCCTCGGAGGTAGAAAGTCCAACTTCAGGCACGGAAGGCACAATGACAGGTGTGGACTCGTCGTCTGAGACCACCTTCCTTCTGCGTAACCTATGGACCAAAGTGCCCTCCTCTTCCTCCTCTTCTCCCGAGGTCCTTGACCCACCTACTTTTCTCTTTGATGAAGAAGAGCCTGAAATGATCTCCTGGGCCTGAGCCAGGGATAACTTGGGAACATACGCAGATGCAGAAACTCCACGAGCAGGAAACCTTGCCAAAAAGAAAGGGTTAAGTAATGCTCAAAGGAATAAACAAGTACAAATAAAAACTTCACTTACCATGAGTCTTAACCCTCCAACCAAACCTCTCAGAGAGGTACTTCCATGAACTTTTTTCTAACAGAGCGATTAACAAAGGCTTTTCTACCCAATCTCTGAAACCGGAGACATTCTCAACTGTTCCCATGATTGCTGCAAAAAGAAGAAACAGTTGTAATATTGATAAAAATATTTAAAGCAAAAAGCAAGGAATGTGAGCAAAAATGTACTCACGTGCAAAATTCCACTTCTCATGGAAGGGAAGATTCTCTTCAACTACTAAACTAGCAGTAGGAACAGCAACATACCGAAGAAACCAACTTCGATCCTTATCATCTTCAGAAGTCACTAACACCCTTTTACTCCTAGCAGCTAGGGTAAAAATTCCCTGACGGAACAACATTAGGGAATAGAGGCGAATAAGATTATGAAAGGTAAAGGGGATCGAAGCTAAAGTAGCCAAATATTTAAGACATGCAACGACTCGCCATACAAGAGGACCGACTTGTCCCAAGCAAATTTTGAAAAATCGACAGAACTCGATGGTTACTGGGTCGATGGGAGGCTTGAACCCTAATGTAAAGGGATAGGTATAAACAAAAGAATGCCCCCGTCTTGTAAGACATTATTCTTTGATTACTGTTTGGAATTATTACAGGAAAATCATAACTCCAATAACAGTCCCTGCGTATAAGAGAAATTAAACCTTCACTGAGTTGGGTAGGGTACTTATCAACACTATCAAGAGACGACAATGAAGAAACATGATCTCTAAGGGCCTGACTATCCCTAGCAAAGGTGAATTCCGCAGGTACTATTTCATCGACTCTCGGTTCGCGCAATGGTTCGTGACATTCTCTACCTTTGGACGAAGATTTAGAAGCCCTAGCCCTCGGAGATGTTAAAGACCTAGAAGAGGGAGGAGAAGTAATTTGAGAAGAGGAAGAACCCCTTGAAGGAGTAGAGCCTAAACTCCTCAACCTTCCGCCTCTCCTACTCCGTGTTGGAGCAAAAGAGGGAGTCAACTCATCAACGTTTATGCCTCTCTTAGATTGGTTTGAAGAAGACATATCTACAAAGGCAAGGAAAAATTTCTTTACAAATAAAGTTTGAAAGTCAGAAGTTTTTTCGTGAAAGAGAAGAAAAAGGGGTATTTGTACTCGAAGACAACCGTCAAAAAATGGAAAAAACAATGATGTGAAAGCCATAATTGAAGATGTCACTTCGTGACTGATGCAGCCACAAGAAAGCCCTAAAAGATGTTGAACAATTGCAGAACCAACTCGAGAATGCCATGTGGAATAAGAATTAAATGGAAGTGATAGGCGACGCTTACGTACAGAAAATGATGCAATGATTCGAGTGACGCGGCGGCAAAATATTCCCGCCATAAATGAGTATCCACTTACCAAATATTAAATTGATAAATATATGGTAAGTGGGGAGACTATCTGTATTGGTAAAAAAGAGCTTCACCCGTGTAATAAATCTCGATGACTCAGCAGTCTACGTGGAGCAATGAAGATACGACAGCTGGACGGGACTCTATGAAGAGGTATGAGGCAGAAAGACACGGTCAAAATGTATCTGGGCAGAATAAAGGGCAGATTCAGAGATCTTCAAATTAGTGATCCACACGTTACACAACATTCACGCAAAAGTTAAGGTTGATCATTGTAACGTTACACTAATATCATAATTAGTCATTAATGCTCAATCACTGAAAAGGTTAGGCGTTACATTAGGAGATTCCCTATATAAGGGAGTAAAATATAACCTGCAAGGACACATTCGAACTACTATTGCAATACACTTACTTTTTGTGCATCTTACTACTTTCCATTTACGAGTTTACTTACAATTATTAGCTTATTCTTTGGTTATCAGAAACCCGTGTTCTTCTTAAAATAGCTTTGGGCAAAGAATCCAATCACTACTAAAAATCCGGAAAAAAGCGACCTCGAAAAGCGACCAAAGTTGGTCGCTAAACAGTGCAAAAGCGACCAAAAGGCATCCAAAATGGCTTGGTTGCTTTTTCGTAGGTCCCTTTAATTTAGGGACCAAAAATGGTCACTAATTAGCGACCAACTTTGGTCTCTAAGGTAAAAGGACCAAATATTCCGGTATCAAAAAAAGCGACCAACTTTGGTCGCTATAATATTTTAATAATATAAATTTAGTGACCAAAGTTGGTCTTTATTTTTAAATTTCATTTTTTATTTATTTATTATTATACAAAATATAGCGACCAACTTTGGTCTGTAAAAAATATAATATTTTAAAATCTGGAAAATGGCGACCAAAGTTGGTCGCTATTTTATATTTTTAAAATTTTTTTTAATAAAAAGCAACCATAATTGGTTGCTAATTTCAACAATTTAATTTTTTTTTATTAAATAAGCGACCAATTTTGGTCACCAATTTTCAGAAAAAATATTTTTTTAATAAAATAGCGACCAAAGTTGGTCGCTATTCTGCAAATCTGGGTTAGTTAGCGACCAACTTTGGTCACTATTGCCCAGAAAAATTTTTTTATAGAATAGCGACCAAAGTTGGTCGCTTTTCTGGGTATTATTTTGGCAGAAACTGCCTATTTTGGCAGCTACACCACCTGTCAGCATACCAAATCCTATTAAAACAACAACAACAATACGAACTACAACAACGCAACAACAATACGAACTACGACAACACAACAACAACAACAACAACAACAATAACACAACAACAACATTAAAACCAATATTAAACCATCAAAATATAAAGTTAAATAGAACTAACACATTAAACTAAGTTAACACTTATTACAAGACCATTCGAAAACGGACCAAAGTTATATTGTCTTGTTCAAAGTATATAAAAGTACTCAAGGGCTGTTTCATTCAACATCATTATCATCATCGTCTGATGAATCTTCATTATCAAGATGATAATGAGAAGGGTCATTTTGTAGAGGACGAGAATAACGATCACGGGGAGGACAGGAGGAACTAGCACAGGGAGGATGGAAGGAACGCTCACGTTCAAGTTGAGCATATGGCGATGACTCATGAGACCGGGGAATCGGAAAAGCTCCAGAAGCTAGGAGAGCTTTGAGCTGAGCTTGCATGCCATGGTACTGAGCTTGCATGCCAACGTACTGAGCATCTCTAAGCTTTTCTCTTTCCTTGGCAGCTTCTAGCTCAGATGTAAGTTTTGTCACACTCTCCCGCATAGCAGAGAGGCTCTCCCCACGAAGTTGCTTGGCTTGCGAGGAAGTCCCTATTCCTTGCATTCCACAGTGATAGCGATGGAACTTCTTAGTAGGAATCTCGTATACCTTCCCCCATTTTGCACCGCCAGCAGCCTCCATCCATATTCTTTCAGCATCCTCGTCTGAAAGTTGGATTGCCTCGCCCGACTCATTAGGTGGATGACTGCATATGAATTCCTCCACGTCAGTTGTGACCCGATCCTATAAGAAAAATTACATTGAATTAGTATTTCAAAATTTATATAAGTGTAAATCAAAATACTTAATGAAAAGTGAAAACTTACATATACAGTCGAGGCTCGGCCCTCAACCCACTTTTCTTGATCCGTCTCTTTCTTATTCTTGACAATATGAGTCTCCTTGAATAACTCATCTTGCTTCATTGGATGCCCCAACTTTTTTTCCTGAAAACTCATAAATTTTAGTTAATAAACAGAATAGATATACTTTG